>LTDI01000338.1:0-123610 GCA_001654545.1 Fusarium agapanthi
TATATTACTAATATTACTATATTAGCTTATAGGCTTGTAAGTTAAGACCTAGGTAGACTTGAACTTTTCCTGTTTTTTCCGGCTTGCAAGCTAGGGCGGGCGGCTTAACTTGTTCAAGCTGGCTTGACTTGTTACGAGCGTTGCCTGGAGTTAGGCTTATGAGAGCAAGAAAAGGCTTGACCCTCCTCGTTGCTGCATGCCGATTGAGGGATCAGGATCGTGAGAGTCACGTGGCATCTGAAACTGGTCATCAATCCATCGGGATCCCACTTGCTTTGATCATCTCAGCTGACATCAGAATAAGTATCGATCTGGCTGACTCTTGTGAGATTAGGAATCCTCAAGGAATTATGACAACTGCGATGAACATTTAGCCGAGAGTATAGTCGGCGGGATCACAACGCAACTCTGGCCCAAGAGAGCACATCAAACCATTTCTTTTTTGCAGTGCGCTACATACAGACTATCTTCTCATAACAACATGAAGGCGCCTACACTCGATACTCATGTAGAGTATTTGTCAATATGCAACCGCCGAAACCAAGCCGATCTCTTTCCACTGCGCCGTAACCGTCTGTCCATACCTCCAATCCACTGAAAGACCACTCAATCGTCAGTCAGGGGCTCAAGACCTTCGGGTCCATAGAGGAATCTGTCAAACGACGGCGGGAACAACTGCACTGCAGTAGTGATGTTGTCCAAGAAAAAGGCCACCGCGTCGAGATACCCGGTTACTCGATCACAGACATTTTTGACACGAGTGAAGAAAGAGGAATTACATTGAATAATATACTGAAGGACTGGGATGAGCATGATAATGATGCAGATAATCGCAGTATTGGCCAAGATCGAAAAGTAGACGGCGATGACGGTAAGGCCCGAGAGGCAGACACAGCTTGCGGCGGCGACAACGAATGAAGTTCCGCCGGCAATGGAATAGAAGAGGATGTCGTTGAGCTCGAAGAGGTTGTGGAGAGTGAATGAAATGATCCAGAGAAGAGAGACGATGAGGACCAACTTGGTCGTGCCGGGGTCGATGAGATCCGCCATGTTGACGTCGGGTCAAGGTGTAAAAAGGGGCAAAAGAGCGCGGTCGTTTGTTTCGCGTCGGGGGTGCTGACTATTGATGGGGGTTGTGCGAAATTGATGTGCCGATACTGTTGAAGATATTGCGATGGAGAGATATGTGTTTAAAAGAGGAAGAAACAGCTCAAGAGTTGGGAGAACTTAGATGGGTCCTTGAGGTTCGCAAGCAATATTGCTATTGAGATGCCTGAATTTGTCGGACTCGATAGTGTAAATTGACAGTGGCACTCGCTGGCGGTCTGAACTCCGACCAACAAACGATTGTAAAGGTACACTGCTATGATTGGTTTTATGGTATGTTCGCACCACGAACGTAATGTGAGTTTCGCTGCCACTGCCAGAATAGTCTCATGAAAGAGAGAGGCGATTCGTTCATCCGAGTTATGCATGACTACCAGAGACTCGCATTCTTTCGGCAGTAGGAGGCGACGCAGCAGGTCGGCAAAAGATGTTCATCTAATATCGTACACATAATGCCATCACACTGTCTAGTTTCCCCTGATAAGGTTGCTGACATTCAAAAAAAGCTGAGCTGTTCAAAAAGAACAAACATCTGACTATCTTCCGCAGCCTCTTTCTCTTGTTGCATTCTCACTCTGGGCAATTGACACTGTCATTTACTATTCACTAAAAGCAAAAGCGATAAGACCGTTTCCCAGTATATATCGGCGAAAATACCAGGCATCCCGAGATGCTCCAGTCCATACTACATCGCCCGAAAGAAACTGTCCCCTAGCCTCCTCCCTGCCGTTGAACGTGGCAATTGGGGTTTCAGAATGAGCAATTCTGCGCACCCACCAACCCAGCACCTCTCGGTTGTAAGACACTACAGCTTTTCTAGCGAGGCTCTGTACTTCGTATCTATAGGTCTCCTGCCAAGACCTTTCTCCGAATGTTGATACCCCATGCTTCTCACCAGGATACGGAAGGGCCAATCTGCACCTGCCCTGCGTCTTCTCGGGTGCTGAAGCTCGAATCTAAAGAAACCATTGGCGTAAGGCAGGGAGATGACTTTCGAGCTCATTTCGTCGCAGCCAGATTTCTCTCAGTCGTGATCGCTATCACTTCCTGGTAGACTAATCAGCATGTCAAACTTTTAGACGAGGACAGTGGGGAATGTACTGTGCTCATGGCCAACCTTGATGTCCATGGGAGGCGGCTCATACGTAAAGCGCGGCAGTTTCGATGCAGTTCTTGACAGTAGTGAAATATACGAGCTCTTGCTTGAACCCCAGATCGCTCTGGGGAAGGGCACCGCTTATTGCGGCCATTTTTGCTTTGAGGGCTGTAGTAAGCAGCTGCTAATAATCAGGTCCTGTATTTCTCCAGCGTTTAAGAAGAAGGAAAGACAGAGATGTGATGGCGTACTAGATTAGGAAGAATGTCGGGTTGGAGTGGGGAGATACTGAATGAGAGTGGCGTGACATGTTGGTAATTCTGGATGTAGTAGATCTAGTGTTGTTTTTGTGTTAATCGTGCCGTTAGGTAAATAGCTTTGGGTGCAGAAAGGTGTTTGCAAAGTTCGTGGCAGACGGTGAGCGGTGAGAATTTAAGGTTTTTATTAACCGAGCAGAACATGCATTTCGATTCATTCACAGATGAGATGAATGGAATGGGCGGTTTGTTCACATTGCTGATAGGTGACTTATAGCGAGGTTCGAGCGAACAAGAAAAGAGACAATTGCAGTTGCAATTCAAGACCAAAGAAAAAAGACTACAAACTATAACCTCAACAATGGTACAATCAGAGGCATAGAAAGATTCTCTCGGACAACCTCCTTCCAGCATACACTAACTGTCTCTCGTGTCTGAACTTCTGAAACGACCCCGTCTTGCGAATATCAATATTTCAAGCTGTTCCTCTATCGATGGGAAGCCAACATCATAGTCACGACCTCTGTTGCTTCGCTCAATGTGTCGCCATAGGCCCCCCATGTGGCTGCGCGCAGTTTCCCTGTTCTCAATCCCCAGCGCAATTGAGATCAAAGCCGATATGTCGAGGTCGTCCTTGGAAGTGGGCGACAAATGAAGAAACACCTTTGCAGCATATTCACGTCCTTCGCGTCCGTAGCGCATCGACAGTACGCGTTTGAGGAGTATCTGAAAGGCCTCAAGCTCCTCATTACGACGCTGAGTTTCTCCCCGGAGATGACGCAAATATCGCCATGCCAACAATAGCTCCGTCTCATTATAGGTGTTTTCTTTGGCCCTAAGATCGAGTTTCTGGAGGATTAGAGAAAGCTGGAGATCCAATTCAGATACGTTGTTGAGGGAGAGGAACGCGCTGATCAGATAATGTTCGAGGTTCTGGAGAGCCTCGGGTAGGTTCATGATGACAAGGTCAGGATAGCTCAAATAAGTGTCCTTTGCGTATTCTTTCAGCCCTGCGTCGCACACAACCTTGTTCGGCCTGTTCTTACTGAACAAGGCCATCCCTGCTTCTTCATCCTTGTGTAAGCAGGCAATTGCCCATCGTTCAGGAACACTGAGGATGGACGACAGATTCCTATGTAGTCATGTAGACCTTCCATAATGTTCGCCAACATGCCAGGCATTGAATCGACAGTATTGGCAAGTTCAACCATCGAGCGCTGGATGGGAAATTGTGGGCTATGCGAAATATCGGACGGAGAGAAAAGGCGTCTCCATTGGGGAATGACAAGAATTGCAAGCATGGCCATAATAGTCTGCTTCCAGTTGAAAGTCATGCTGCCACTCTGTTGTCGCTGACCAGGTCCAAGATTATCGCGGCCTCGAGGGAAATTGGAGCCACTTTGGTCATTGTGATCAGAATCATCTGGGTAGAAACGCTTCCGAGCGAGGGCTTGAGAGAGTCCGTTGACGGGGAGGACAGAGTCATCGAACGTGATAATCTGGGTATCTTGGAAGGGCAATGAGATGGGCTCCTTGATCTGCCAGACGTGATGAAAATACAGCCGAATACGTTGCAATATCTGGGGAGTGACACCGACGATAACTTCGAAGAGCGTATACTCAGGCTAGGTACATATCTTGTTCTGGTGATGACTTTGGACTTGAACCATCGGAAATAGAAGATGCTTCCTCAGAGGGAGACTCCGAGGGTGAAGGGTACTTGGAAGCGCGAATATAACGGTGCTGAGGGACACCCATGGTGGTGAGGCTGGCTAAAAGATGACTTGAAGCCAAAGGTGCTCGTTCCAGTATCGATTGATTGACTAGGTTTCTGAGTGTGCTGAAAGACTGAGAAGGCCACGGTGAGGGCAACAGCGAAACAAAGCTGCGACTGATCACACGAATACCTAAGTAACGGTTCGGAGTGAGGTGGGCTCAATCGCTGGGTCAATGCAGCATTTGTTTGTCAAGAAGACCCAATGGAATCACGGTTTGAGTGACGGAGGCGTGGACAATAGATCTGTGACGCCACGCTAAGATCTATAGTGGTTTAGTTAAAGGGAGTGAGTACTGGCGATCACACCAGCGCTGGCTTTGTTTACCAAAAGGCCAAACAACTCGACCAACAAGATGGAGAAATAAAGAGCAATAAAAAAAGGTCAGGAAAATGTGTTATATCTGAGATATAATGAGAGAAGCTTTTTTATTGAAAAATAATTACAATTACTCCTATAATAAGTGTTTTAATAATTATCCTACCACCATCTAAGGTGCAGCCAATTCGACCGCGCTTCGACCGCGCTCACGCACCTACGCGACCAAAGTTTCCACGATATATAAACCTGCAAAAAGAAAGTTATATCTCAATCAATTCGGCAAAAGATACATACAACAGCGGGGATTCGCTGGTCGTCACCGACCCAACTACTAATCCGCCCCTTACAGGCTTGACTATGGGAGAGCGGACGGGATCCCGTATTTTCCTGCAGGTATGGTCGTATGTGCTTGGATAGTCTCGCAGGACAATCTATAAGCATTCACGCTCCATAGATATCATTGATTGTCCGACCACGGTCCTGTCGCCGCTTTGGTTCCATGTGGCGCAGAGGAGATTTGTGAGCATCCTCATTGTGAGGCTCATAACAGTTACAGCTTACTGTAGGTGGAGATTGGCAGCGCTCGCAATCCTGCGGTAATTAATGGTGGAAGAATTAGCGTAAGGGCCATTGTGAGAATCCCGGAGACTTGAGGCCAAATGCTTCAATCGAAGAGGCTCTGCAAAGGAGGAAAACTCAGAAGTGGCCACCCTGCACACTTCATTGTTCTGAGACCGATCCTGAAGGATCCTTCAGAGAGCGGCTATTAATCGACTACCCTCAAATGATACAAACTGTTTCCCTCTTCCTCTCCCAATTGCCCTCTTTATCAAACACCACCGGACCCAATAGTTCATTTTCTCGCGCTTCTCTATTCTCATCATGAAGATCGAAAGTAAATGTTCCAATTCGACGGAAAGTCTGAGACAGAACACAGAAACCCTCAGACGTCAATAGATCTTCCTCTCCAGCGTCATGGGGGATAAGGATTAAGCCTTCATAACTCTCCCATACGGCCTGTTCGTAGCGATCGGTCTGACACCAACCCAACTGCAGAGGCACACAATAAACTTGTATCCACTGAGCTGAAGGTATCTCATCTGGTAGATCGATAGTACAAGAGTTGGCGAATTTGTGTACCTGTTGGACTTCCCCCACGGGGTCTCCGAGGGCAGACCTCTCAGACATCTCATTATATTCATCTGAGGAGATGATGGCATATGCATCATCATCCTTCAGATTCGGCGAGTCTTCCGATTGTGGTGTCTTCATCAAGTAGCATCCACGCAAATGACATTCCATCTCGATAAGGCCCGATTTAATCTGACCCGTTGTCGAGTGGGAGTAGCCAGTTTGAGGCTCAATGCAAACATCCAAGATCCTCGCAAGCTCCGTTTTCTTGCCGTTCCAGATCCACGGTATGTATTGCTCAAAGAAGTCTACCTCGCCGTCCAACGACGCCCAGCTCCATGACGGAGCGCGATAGTAATCTGGTCGGCTGGGTGATGTTCCAGCCTTGGGACGCCATAAGAGGCTCTGCTGGAAATTTGCATCGCGCCAGAGACCAGCGACGTATTCCAGCTCCGGTGTACCTTTGTTCAATCCTCGTCTTGCTTCAGTAATCCTTTCGACGATGCCTTGTAGGGAGACAAGTGTGTCGGAACTGAAAGTCAGTCGAGCTTTGGTATACCTGCTAATAAAGCCATTCCAAAACTCCGAGGGCTCTTCCTCCAACTTGGAAGCCCTCATGAGCTTTTGTCGAAGATACGACAAACCTGCACCCTCGTTCACTACAGAACTAAACTTTGGATCCAAGCCTATTGGAAACGTCTCACTTGCTTCTGTCGTCGCACATGACCAGACCATTTGCTTCGATCCAAAGACCAAGGTCCTCGGTGATACCAAAAGCTCCTGCAACGCCCAAGCTCGACGGCTCAAAGGACTCTCGTTGATGGTATCGAATAGGAGACGTTCAGGTTGGTGCGGGTAAATAGCCCATGGGTAACTTACTCGGTGATATATTGAGCTTTGGATGGTGTTTGCGATGCATGGCCTCACTGCACGGGGATCGCGACGGTTGGATATTGAGTCTTTTACACTTGCTGCACTAGCTGCTGCGAGGGTCAGAGTCGCTGAACCGTAGATGCTGCCCATCTGTGAGGACTCTTTGATCCAATCGGGTTTGGAGTCTTGAATGATGCAGAGGGCATCTACCCACAGATATTCATAGCCGAGATCTCGTGTTGTAGCGATTGCATCGCAGATGGTGGTTGGCAAGCTCGCCAAAGGAATTCCGGTTTGGAATGGAATGAGAGTTGCTTCTGTGAGAGTGACGGTGTTTTCAGTTCCCCAGCAGTAGCTTAGTGCAATGTAAGGTACTGCTTCTGATGGGATGACGAGTCGAGGTTGCTGGGCTTTTGACCCGATGTGGATAAGTCTCGTTGGACGCCAGTTTGGCTGTTGTGGCTGGAATTCCTTGCAAATGGGATGTGAGCGATTGCAGCCTTTGATCCATTTCAATGCAAGCTGTAAATTCTGGCCGTTCATCGTAGAGGCATGTTTGCCAGGAATGGTCTTGATGACATGGTTCGTATCCGTTTCTGCAATCTAGTCAGTCAAAGCTTCCCCGTGGATTAGCAATGCTACCTTGAAGTGGCCGCATTCGCAGATCAAATGACACGTCGCTCAAGACTGAACCTTTATCTGATCTGACCGCCAGCCAGAACTCATCAGGAAGATCAATCCCCAATGCGATATCAGTAATCGCCATGCTCGTCCTCTCATCCCAACCCAACTTCCCGCTTGGATCTCGCTCAACAGTGCGATATTTGAAGCAAAGCCGTACAACTTCATGACTGCCAAGACTCTGAAACAACTCTTTTGACTTTTCATCAAAAGCATGTGCGATTATTATGCAGAGATGACATCCGGATGAAGCTGTTTCTGCAACAAAGTCTCCCTTTGTCTTTGACCACTTTGCCCAGCGCGATATGTCGTGCAGAAAATCCCAGCTGCTTTGATAGGAGTTGTCATAGTCCTTGGGGAATTGAGATCTGTGCTTTGGGCAGGTATACGGTGTGCAGCCGACGATGGACATTGAGCATGCGTGGGTGCATGCGTCGCAGAGACGCGATCTCTCGAGTGGTGCTGGCCGCATTGTGATTGACCTCGTGAGAAAATTGAATAGCTGGGGGAAGAAATATGGAGAAGGGGAAAATACGATTATGAAGTGTGATGATATATGTGAGATGGTGTTTGTCACCTTCTGGTAAGGCTGACTCAAGAATTAGCTCGTATACCGTATGACTCAGACCGCTCAACACCCCGGTCAGCTACCACAGTCAACAAAAGGGTACGCCCCGTTGTAGCCAGGATACATCGCCTTAACCTGATCAGCCCACTGCTGTCCCGTCTTGATGATCTTGCGGTCGGAGCAGACACGGTCAGAACTAATAGGGCTAGATCCAGGAGATCTAGCCATGCATCCGGCAGCAACACCAGAGTAGCATGTCGCAGCGGCGAAACGGTCTGGGTATGTAGCCGCGAGAACATTGGTCATCATGCATCTGGAGCTGGTACCCGTGACGTAGACTTTCTTGGGGTCGGCTTTGTATGTGTTGATGACATAGTCGACCACACTGACGAGAACTTGGCTGTCGCCCTGACCATCGTGCTTGAGGGTCTTGGTGCTGGCGACATCCCAGCAGTTAGAGTCCTTTTTTTATGATGGAAAGATGAGAATGACGCCCTTTTGATTGGCGAGGGACTTGTACTTGGTCTTCTGGAAGTAGCCTCGTCCATTGCCACCGCAGGCGTGAAGCTATTTCCAGACGGTTAGCAGAAGGACTAGGAGATGTAATGGAGACGACTTACGGCGAGCATGACTGCTGGGCTGGCTGGCAGATTTCCAGGGATGTATGCCTGCATGGTTAGCTGCGTACCGTACCGTAGGTGTTTCCAAAGTTGTTGATGGTCTGGAGCTGAGCCGCAACAAGGCTAGCGCCCAGGCTCAGCTGTGTGAGCAGCTTGCGGGGTGACGGGAGTCCGAGCATGGTCAATGGATTCTCCGAATCTGCTTAATCGTCGGTGTTTGTTGTTAATTACCTGGTCGCGGTCGATCCCCTTGCTTTATACTTGAACCAAGTCATGATTCTATTGTCGGCTTAAATGCCGGTGTCAAATACCGCGAGATCCGGAGGCAGCATGTCCGAAGCGAGACCCCGCAGCCGGGAAAAGAATAAATACAGCATGTCTGTCCTGGTCAGCATCAAGTGGTAGACAGCGTAGCATGGATGGATGAAACAAGTATTGTTTCAAGAGGCTATTTCCATTCTCCAACTTATCCACCCGAGGTAGTCTCGTTTACCCCGCATACCTGGCGTCATATGTATAAAAAGGGTATGCCGAAGCGTTCGGAGGATTGCTCTCCGCAATTACCAGAAATAGTAATTGGTACCTGACTAGGGATGCTCTGGATAAATAGGGTGCCACGCGGATGATTAGGCTCCGCAACCGCCAAGAACAGGAACCCAAGCTCTGTTTTGATCATTGTATTTCCCGCTGTCGGTCTTCATACCACTGTTACCATACAATCTGATCAATTTCCTTTCTAGCACATAGTCAGTCGATTTCTTAAAGTCTGGGCAATAAATGATAGTACTTGTGGGCTGTCTTTGACGGAAGCATTGGCCGAAAAATTAGAAAGTGTCTTCTGATCTAACCAAGAATGCTCAGAATAAGTAGACGGTATTTCAGAAGATATTAAACTGAGAAAAGGGCATGAGATACACTCTTTATGTAAACGATGTCGACGTACGTGGAGACAGTTCGAGTAGTGGACTTAGTTATGGCGAGCTTATGCTCCCGAGGTGCTGTATGAAGACCTGCAAGCTAAGCTGTTGGGTATATGCTGGTCACCATGCCTTACAATACTCGGACTGCTACGAGTAGATACAGTCACGGCTGGCCCCTCGAGGATCCTCGTGTATGCGCGCCGTTACATGGAAGGACATGAGGATATTGGCGTAGCATGGAAAGCAGTCTTGATAAATGCACAGCTAAATCATCTGGAGCGCCAGACTCATAAGCAGGTAAAGGCGTTTTGACAAGTAATGCTGTTACTAAATGTGGCTTTCAGTGATCGTCGAGCATCCGGAACCATGTTGTCATATCGGAGGACTTCAGAGCAGGATGCCTTTGCTCTGGGCTCTCAAAAGACGCCTTAAATCACTTTCCGGTGCACATGTGTTCATTCAAATGCTTTCTTTGAACATCGCCATTTTGGGTAATCCATGTTCTTCATTCTTTGGCGTTCTCTCCGTAACGTTGACTGCTCTTAGTCTATGTACTTCCTTTATAATTAGAACAAAGAAGGAAGCTGTTTAACATAAAGGTTTAAAGTTTTATCATTAAGCCAGGTCAGTTTACCAACACCTCCAGTTTACCAGCATCTTCCCTATGCGACTTCTTAAAGTATTAGTCTTGCTACTAAGAGGTTCTCGTTTGATAAACACCACAAACCTCACTACAAATGGATCGTATTCCTCTCAGATGCACCTGCGAGGCGGAGGTGACTCGCCTCGCAGCCCGAGTTGCTATTCTTGAAAAACAACTAGCCCATATCCAACCGACAAGATTTTCGGACACGGTTGGACCGAAAGCAAAGAGAAGTCTGCCTGAAACGACCGCATCAGCAGATCCAGGGCCATCATTGAGAATGAAGGCGGCTAAGCTGTCGGAAACCACCAAGGCAGAACTCCTGACCTGTCCCCCCGGAGCCAAGGATGATTGCAAGTTCGATCGGCGATACCTTACAGGAAGAGGGCCTCAGATTACCCGCCGAGCCTTCTCGAAGGCCTATCTGCAGTGGACACTGGATGACATGGATCCACGTGTTACAGCGTTTAGATATCGCCACCGGCGGGCCACCATTTGTCCCATCCAAAACTACTGCCAACACTGGCATATTGTCGATGGCACTGAACCCCACGAGGAAGGGGATATCTACTTACTACTCCTTTGTATAGACACTGAATCAGTCGAGGAGGGAGATAGTTGCTGTGAGGGGATCAACATGTTTGACGACGAGGAGCCTCGGTCTAATCGTATCACTCTTCAGCCTTGTCGTATTTTCAATGCTTTGATGCTTGATTTTAGTGCGATATGGGATGAGGGCTATACGGTCCTTCATTGTCTGATCCTTGATTATGGTAAGATGGAGGAGGAGGATGGGGATGAGTGGAAGTGGATGGATCAGTTCGGACGGCTGCTATCGAGAATGTAACTCTAACGTCACCTGGAGATGGCTTGAAGTGGTATGGAAGATGTATTAGGAAGACTTGGATTTGAGATACTCCTCTAGATAGCTTTTGAATATCGTTGGTACTGGAAGTTACGCTCTTGAACTATTTTTCATCTTTGTCTTAACATCATGAATTGTGCTATGTCGTGATTTTTAAATGCTAGTTTATTCATACTAGGATATCAGCAGGACAGTATAGATTCTCACACAATAATGAACATCAAAAGCAGTATCAGTTATCCATTGCTCTACAGTGAATCCAACTATTCGAAAGCCATAAGGCGTATGTTAATTAGCATAGTTATTCTTATCGCAATGTAATTAAACTCTCGAACAAGGATATCCCGAATGGGTGAGCAGTATTGAGGCCAATCTGGCTTGGAAGGCAGTGCCTTTACTGTTCGCTGACCAGACATCAAAGAAATCTTTAAATAAATACTTCGAGGACAAAGACTTAAGTGACCATTTCCACAAGTGAACACAGACGTAAAAGAACATGCACTTATACAACAATGGTTCTTTATGTAGTTAAAGATAGTTAGTAATTGTCTTTAAGCTCCATCTCCCTGACCAGGAACGTATATTAAATACTGGTAAAACTCCTAGTTTTAATCATCAAATAACATTAACAGTCCGGAATCTCCAGGAACAAAAATAACAGAGCTTCACCAAGTCCAGCAATCCACAGACACCACCATTATGTTCACCATTTGGTCCATCATCCAACTCATCAACGCTCTTTACAAAGTCTTGAGTGGACTCTCAGTAATATACGACTTCTACCACCATCCACTCAGCTACATCCTACCTTTCTTCGACGTCGTACCTGGCCAACTCACTCCACTCCGCAACATGATCATAGGGTTCACAATTTTCTTATTCATGATAATATTCACCTGCACCATGCTAGAGTACATCATTAAAGCTATTATATACTTTACCAGGAAGCTGTTATTCTTTATATGGACGCTGTATTTAAACCCGTTTTACATAGCGGTCCAGTATGCTACAGCAATGGCGATCGGTGTTCGACTACTGGAGATGTACAAGTACGGTTCCTTCACATGAAGCGAGCAATGGAGTTAACTATGTTGATAGAGGGTGCTAGTTTTTGCATATCGCTTGGTACGTAGGACAAGTTGTTCCCCTATGGCTCGAGTAGATTTAGGTATTCTAAGTAGAAGGTATTTATAGACTATTTCTTTATACCTTCTTTAAGATTAATATAGTTTTTATTAAATACTATAATTTAGAGGTTCTTTATTAAATAATTAAGATTTTAGTAAATTAGAAATTAAGTTAGCTATTTATTAGTAAAGCTAATACTATAAATAGCTACCCTACTTTTGTTTTCAAGTATGAACATAAGAAGGCCCTAAGCACTATGGACCTGTCGATTCACTAACTGCAGCCCTTCTTAAATCGTAAATCCATACATAAAGTTTATTCCCACTATGGATAGAAAGGCAATTAATAAAGAGGACCTTATTAGCTCCACCACTAGGATACATTCCCCAGAGATACTACAATTTTCACACCGGTCAGCTTTTTGCATATAAAACTTAAAAAATATTCAAACTCCCAGAGGCTAGATAAAATCGTGATGAACATTTTATCGGTTAAAGAGCCTCGGGTCGGAGCCATTCTTTACATCATGGTGCAAGTGATCTTAAGGTACATCCCTGCCATTCAATAGATGCATATAGTCCATGTAAGATAATTAGGCCGATTAATGAATTTAACTGGATACGAACTTTCCTTCAGAAGCAGCAAGACACAACGACGGACAAGGTCAAAGGCCTTGGGCGAATATGGAGATCTAGGTGCCGCTGCGCGTTTGCCCTTTCGTTGAACGATAACTACACTGAAACGCATCGTATCCCTAACAACTTAGTCACTACGACTGGGGCCAGTTTGTGATTGAGACAGTATTGCCAGATAACCTAAGAAGGCATGTGAATGTTGAGATCCGAGATATTGCCGTTCATCGCCAATTGCCATACCCGTACTTCAGCTTCTCCACATTGATCAGGGCAACATTTGATTCAGCGATGGACTAGACATTGTGGTATAGTGCCTAAATTGTGAGTTCGATGTGTTATTTGCAGTAGAAGCATATTGGGAATGTCTTTTAGCGGCCCGGGAGCACTTGCAATTTAGACAAGTTGGGAACTTTACATCGGCTAGGGCATCCTCTTCGTGTAGATTGGTCCTATTAATGCGAATGCCCTATTGGGAAATGTGTAATCTGTGACAAGAGACAATTGAATCAAGCGCATTTCCAAGACTCTAAGAGGCGAAAGGCGGTAGAGACAGCTTAAGTATGCCTCCAGGGCTTGGCATATGGTGGGTTTGGGAACCGAGAACTCCGATTCAGGCAAAAGTCCACCCACGCGATATCGTCTAGAAGCGGTAACCTTGATTTAGTGAGATTGAGTTGAGCATTGGAACAGGGAGAATCGACGCTTGTGGTCGATTGAGCAACTTGTCGCTTCCTACAAACCGCTCGATAAAAAGCTCAATATAGTGGACATGAGAATGTAGATGCTTCACAGCTCCATCACGCAGGCCATGTCCTGATGTAAGCGTCACTCAAAGAGGAGTCTGCTTGGTGTAGTAACAGCAGGTTGTTATAGACAAGATATGAACCAAGAAAATGGCCAAAATGTTGACTCAGCCCTTTTTCATATCTACGGTCTTCCTTCCCATGATTCAGCACGTCTAATATTACCAAAACTTCCGCTTATTAAGGCCATCGGAGCGCTTCGCATCATTCAGTCGACATGTGTTGAGAGGGATGTGTGTGTATTGACTAAGGTCTCGGGCCGGGTGGTCCGGCTGATATATGAGGTAGGTGCCTCAGGCACCTTCAACAACATGCCTACAAGTGCTCAATATTTTCATTAGCATCGTCCCAGGCTATTTTAGTAGGTAAGCACTAGCATGCATTCGGAAAAAGTCGAAAGTCAAAAAGACCGCTACAGAAGATTAATGCAATCCACCCCTATTAATCCAACGCCTAAACATGCACCCCTACTCCAGACTCTACGATGGACTAAACTTGGGCACTAGTTCAGGGGGTTAGATACCTGATGCCTCCCTCTTCACTGTTGTCCAAAACGTAATGACCGTGTTCTTTTGTGCAAGTATTTCTATCACTGGCCATTGTGATCAGTAGAACGCAATCGCATCATCCTGTTCAAGCTTGGATATCAGCAACCACAGCATCAGTGTACGCCCAACTCGTTGACACTTCCCATTGTGGCTGCACTCGCGATTCATGTCCACTCAAAATTACATCACAGCTCCCCTCTTCCAAGTCTCGGCCCATCGGCAAAATGCTTCCTGCTTCAATATTCTCCGTCCCTTGACTAAACCTGGACAAAATCCATAGTCCATTGCTGATCTCAGGCGATAAGGAGGATAGCGTAAACTCTTTCCCGATTCTTCGACCCAAAAGATAACGTGTCGAGTCTACCGGTATTCCCGAACCTTGCAGCCACCGTCAAAGCGCTGGTGGGCATGGTAATATGCTCTAGCCACTCACATAGCGTGGATAAGAGGCACACGAAACTGGCGCACACCAAGAAAGCCACCATCTCAAGCCTCTTGACCTTTGGTATGGTGTTGAAGCAAGTTCAGTGGTTCCAGTGGCGTGTCTGCTGAACGTTTGGGGTATAGCGTTTTGTCTCGCCTTTTGCTTAAGTGCTTTCCTTCCCCATTGTCCCCAGCCGGATCGACCTCCTCGCGAGTTTTTGTTGAACCGTCAATCCATTCACTCGCCAAAATGCCTGCAGGGGGGCCGTCCGGCGTTGTTGTCTTGGTATGCGATCAACCACGAGCCATCTGAAACATCCATTTCTAACAACCGTTCGCTCAGACCGTCATCTATGTTCTCATCGCCGTGTCCGCTATAATCATCGGTGCCCGAATCTATCTCCGATTGGCAATACAGAAGCAGCGCCTCGTAACAGCAGACTGGCTGCGCATATCAGCATGGTGCACCGCGTTCGTCACGGGCTTCTTCGACATACTCTATGCGAAAGAGGGCGTTTTGCGTCCCGGGATTAATTACACTCTTTCTAATTGGGATGCCCCGTTGGAACAGCAGATCAGAGTGCGCAAGGTAAGTGTTGTAAGAACTCAGGATGGAGATTGAGCTGATTAAAGGTTACAGTACAATTGGGTCAATCCGTTCCCATTTTACACGACCTTTTATCTCTGCAAGGCGTCGCTTCTTGTCATTTATCTACAGCTATTTCCGCCGTTCATGGTCATGAGAAGACTCATGGTCTGGATCGTGGTCGTGTATTGTATCTGCGCCTACATCGCTACCATTTCACTCCAGCTCTTTCTCTGCTATCCAATTGAACGGAACTGGTATTACAGGTCGATTTTCTCCAAAATTCATGTTTCTAATATGCTTGCTAGGTCTGTCACGAAGCCTGAAGAAGCATGCAAAATATCTACGATGCTGCTTCTCTTCCAAATCAACTGGCTCTTGCATTTCGTCGGAAGCATAGCTCGAAAGTTTACCTGTTTCCTTTGACCCGACATAGAACTAACAGCGTGCCAGTCTTCTGCCTCCCGTTCTTCATCATCCATAATCTCAACATGCGAAGGAAGGTCAAAGTCAGTGTATACTGCATCTTTCTCTTGGGCATCATCGACATCGCATTTTCCCTCACGCGCTTCTTGACCATTCGACTGGGCGATAGCGAAGACTTTCGATCATTCACGATAATAGGCAAGTCTACCTCGAGATACAATTATTACACCATCTAACCTTTCACTAGAACTCTGGTGTTCCCTCGACGTGTACATCGGTCTCGTCATCTGTTGCATCCCAGCTCTGCGACCATACCTGCACCGGAAAGGAGTCAACTACAACATCCAGGAGTCAGGGCGTCCTTCGAAGTCGGGGCATGCTATACGCCGGACAGGCCAGAGCGGCTTTGAAGAGATAATCGAAGGGTCAGGACTTAGGGGCGATGGTGGAGATGACTCATGGTCTGGGTCCCATTCTTGTGAGATTACAGCAGAGATGAGTAATAAAAAGGAAAATGGAAGTAATATCGAGCTGGTCAGTATTGATATCAGTACGAGTACTAGGTAGGAGATGTTTAGCGCGATAGAACAGCAGCAGTTAAATAAAGCATGGATTACTTGTCCCTCCAGTCTAGTCAAGTTAAGGTTCGTATTCAGTGGCATTCCCAAGACCTTAAACACATATCTCTAACATATATCGGAGGATGCAACTAACTCCAGGTAAACGGACGAAGCGACAATTGCTTTTATCTATATAAGAATCGAGAATAGATAGGATATTGTATCAGCGGGTTAAATATAAATCAGAAATAGCCGTGATTAGAGTGTCAAACTCTATTATATTTGACTTAAACGGTCTTAAACTCATCGCCCTAAAGTTTATTACCTTAATATTGGTTATATTGAACTTTATCGGATTTAAAGCTTATCACACCAAAACTCATTAAAACTCACCAAACCTCTGAGTTTCCAGACCTGGGTCGACTGCCATTGGCTGCAGAAAGACAACGAGTGTAAACAAATTAGGTGCAAGGCCATTACGCATTTGCTGCTGCTAAGAAGAAGAGTCAGGGGAGTCCAGACTCGGATTTCTCCAAAAGCCGTGGGCAAGTCATCTGCATTGATTCAATTTCAAAAGTTCACCAGAATCGTTGGACTTGCCTTTTCTTCCTTACGTGGAAATCCCTCATCGATCGGTGACTTGTCGCTTCCGACCTCAAGTCCCAGAGAACCAATCCATCACCTGGACTGTAGTGAAGCATAATCGACTATCCGCTCGAGAATCTAATCAGTGGACACGCAAATGGGTTGCCTTCATAGTTCATAGATATGCAAGAATCGAAGAGATTGATTCGATAAATCTGCTCACGAGTACTGATATTGTATAAGAGAAAAATACGCAGCCTCACTAATCCCAGCTCCTAAGTTTTGACACCATAGTACCCCAATCAGCTGCCGGCAAAGGCTATTGAACATGCGTCCCGCAATGGCTATGGTGATTGTCAATTCTCTCGTCTTGTAAAAAGAGTTTATATGCCTCTCCCATATAATCAGCCCAGTAAACACATGCATACTTCAAATTGTCCAAAGGATCCGGATTAGAACAATTACGGAGCGCCTCATTTAATGGCACTCTTGGATAAACAAATCATCCATATCCTTGTGGAGGCTTTGCGAGATAGCGATACACCGTTGACAGAGGTCGCATTGATGTTGAGCAAGCCCAAATCGGGCAAGCAAGTTACTTGACTCTTTGAGCAGGAAGTCTTTAGCGGACTTGTGGACGAAAACTATGGTGTTGCCTTTCGTCGTCAGAAACGAACCACATTCTAATATGAGATCAGGGAGTGTTTTCTCATCGATATTCAGGCTTTCCACAGCTATTGGCTCTGCAAAGGTAAGAGGGCGGAAGGCCGTTGACACAACGGCAAGAACTCTCATGTAGAGATCGCAGCTGTCCGACTTGCGTATTTGGTCCATCATCTGCGCATAAAGTTTATTGAGACCCTGGGGAAGCTGAAGTATTTGGTTAGGAATTTCCCAGGCCCGGCATCTCTCCAGTTGTTGACACATCGGAGCAACCCACAGAAAAGTACCCTCTGCGTTCTGAGATAAATGATGATGAAGTTCTTGCGATACATCCTGTTTCAGTCTCTTTCTACTAGCCGACCGACGAGTTCTGTAACTGATGTAACTGCTTACAGCCTCAGAGACCGATTCTTCATGGAGTTCCAAACAGAGTACGACCTTCGATGATGTCTGCCTAAACGGTTCATCAATTTCACAGCGGTTGCGGCTAGTAACAATCCATATCAATGCTAGGAGAAGGGGAAGGTCTTCAATGCACTCATTCAGGGCATCTACGAACAAGTATACCTCGCCAAGACCTGGATCATCAAGCATTCTGCGGAGGATGCTTTCCAATGATACCTGTGAGCTCCAGTGATCTTCATTGTGCTTATCGTCTAGGTGCACAACAAGTGACGGATGTTGAATGACTAGCAGGTAGATGAGTCCTTTCAATATTGCAGTATAGTTGTTCAAACCAGAATTTGTGGCTTGGCAGAAGAAGTAAGATATTTCGTTGCGATTCCGCGGGTTCTCTAGTTTTGTGGAAGTTTGCAGTTCGTTGATAAGACCAGATAGTAGCATTGTCTTCCCTTTGCCAGGGTCTCCTCTGATCCATAGAAGGCGGCCAGCCTTGCTTTTGTCGCGCCAATTGATGGACTCTGCCCTCTCAAGAATCCATAGATACGAATCCTGCAACAAACCACCATTAGTCTGTTCGATCCTGGCTTTATCATGGCGAGGATCAGTCGACCACAGTGCGTCCAAATACTTTTTGATACCGTCTTGCTCGGACTTTTGGTGATGATAATACGTTACGTTGTAGCTATTGCCGACGTGTACTCTGGAAGAGCCAAATGCATTCAGAGACTGCACACTTATGGAGTATGAATTCTCCATTGTGAGATAGGTGATTTAAATGTCATGGTCGCTTAATGGAAGAGGGAAAAGAGCTAACATGGAAGAATGTCATTGCTAGAGTGGGAGGAGGGGGAGAGAAGGGGGAACAAGGATGCATCCAATCGTGAGAAAGATTCGGAATGGTATGCGGTATTTTGCGACACCCACGATAGAACAAGTCGTCAATCGATAACCGTAGCCTGCGAAATTGATTATGGCTGAGATATTCGCCACTGTCACTGGAGCTATAAGCATCGCCGGTCTATTTAACAACTGCGTCGATTGTTTCAACTACGTTCAAATTGCCAGGCATTTTGGCGAAGACTTCTCCCCTTATCAACTCCGGCTGGATGTCGCCAAATGCCGACTAGCAAGATGGGGCGCATCGATTGATATCAACAATGACCGACGATTTAGTCTTATCGAACCAGCAGATCCAACGGTTGTCATGGCTCAAGACATTCTCAAAGAAATAGGGGCCAGGTTCGAGGCCGCATACAAGGTCTCTAGACGCTACAAGACCAGAACGACAGAGAAGGGAACGAGGATATGCACGGAAGCCGATCTCAGTCCAGTTTCACAACGTGTGCATACTCGTTTTGATGTGCTCACTAAACAGCGGTGTAAGAGCTTGGGATTGATGAAAAAGACAGGCTGGGCGCTCTATGATAAGAGCTATATGGGAAGAATGATTGGTGACATTATCACGTCAATTGAAGACTTGGAAAAGGTCTTTCCAAGCACCCCACAGGTCACGAGACAATTAGTTGAGATGGAGATTGAGGAGATAAATGACGAGCAGGAGTTGGAATTGATCCGCGATGTCACTGAAGGGTTATATCCTGTATTATCTAATGCTTCCAAGGATAAGATCGTGGAGATTGCTAGCAAAAACACTGCTGGGAAGATCACTGGACAAGGCAGGGTTAACATCGGTAACACATTTGTAACAGGGTCTTTCTCAAATTCACGGGGGATTCGGGTCAGTACAGTCAACCATGTGGATGAGGTTAATACCACACAGTCTTCAAGAGTTAATATTGGTAATACCTGGGGTGGCAAGGGATTTTGGGATTGAGAGATGATTTGGGCAGAGGGCTCGTCGGTCTTCGTTGTGCGCTTAGGCGAAGTTATGTTTATGTCAGACTTGAGATGCTAAAGTCGCTTTGGTGAGTCTTTGCTACGAACTTGTTGCGCATCATTTATAGTTCGAGTGCATGTATAAAGAGCGATCGATGTCAATAGTTACTTGTTTCACTCTTGATTGATAGACGACGGCGGGCGCGTCGAGTCTTTTAGCCATATCTTAGGCTTGTTTTAAGAGATCTCACTTATCTTAGGCTCAATCTCATTTTATCGACCGATAACGATAAGACAACCACTACATTAGAATTATCATCTTAGCGCCACTTACCTACCCTAGCTGCCTTAAATTTCATCAATCTATAACAATACGAAGTTTCGATCTCATTCTCTTAACAGGTGTAATTGGCTTTATGACCTTGAATTAACAATAGTTTAATTAATAATATATTTATTAAAGAGATCATGCTATAAATTATAAATACTACTCCTTCCATGGGCCTCATCAATGTGACACATTATCATTCATCATCATCATTATGTTGTCCACAGAACGTCCCAAGATGCAGCCATAGGCATCTCAGACTCCCACAAAGCAGGACTCCACAGCGACCATCAAGAAAGCAACTCACTCGAATTTCGCCATCCGACCGAAATGGGGCTTGGCATTCTCAGCTCACTGACTCCAGTGAACATTTCGCATCTGTAACAATTTTCTCGAGGGTCTCTTCAAGTCGCTTGCTCTTATCACCAAGAGCTACATTCCTAATCAATAGGTCATTGTTCTGAGCATTTAGGAAATCCCTACTGCTTTCGAAGTCATTGGCCATTGCAGTGAGTCTGGCAAGTTTCTCCTCGCAAGAATCTGTCACCGTCGCAGACTTATCGTATCTCTCGTTGAGATCCTTGGCCTGCGCGGCACAGCGCTTGGTGTCGGTCTCCAAGTCTACAAGTTTCATCACGAAGGCCTGGCTCATAGTAATAAGAGTTTCGTTATCTGAGTCTAGATCCTTGATTTCCGCATCAAGGGCTGCATTCTCAGTAACAAGATCGAAATTACTCAACTCCAGTTTTTCAGTCTTCTTAACAAGCTCTTCGTTCTCAGTGACGAGAGCTTTGTTACATGACTCCAGCTGCTTGTTCTTCTCAACGAGGGACTCATTCTTGGTCTTGAATGCATCAAGTGACGTGTTAAGTTGGCGAATCTCGGCGTGGAGTTTCACCTTTGCCCTCATGTTAGCCTCGTGGATTCTATTGTCGGGGTCGAAAAGCGCTCGATGGAAAGATTGTGACATGCGCTGAAGTACTTCCACGTCGCGCTGGAGCTTGAGATTTTCTCGCATAGTAGATTCTTTCTCTTGCTCAGTTTGTTGAAGTTTCTTCTCGAGCTCTTTCGTTTTTGCAACCCAGTGCGATTCTCGCTTCATCGAATATGACATGAATGACACGTTCGCGTCAGCCTCGATGTCAGTCTCGGTCGGAGTATCTTTGGTCTGCGCTGGAATTTCTTCCATAGGGGTTGTATTGCTTAGTTTGGTCGGGTCAATAGCCCGTCTCCACTCACCAAGTGCAGTAGCTAAGGCACCATCATCTTCAACCCATTCTCGGGGAAACTCCAACTCTGAGTGTCGGCGGTGAGATGTGATGTTGGTGACTGGGCTGAGGACTCGGGCAGCTTTGAGATCACCATCTGATAAGGCAAGGCCTGGTACTGGAGGGCCCTGAGAGAGAAAGTAAGCTAGGTGCTGGATCTGTCGTGCAGTCTTGAGGATGTCAACGTTGGCCCCTGATTTGGGCTTCTCGACAAATGCTGTAGTCATGATGAGGCTTAGGTCAACCTCAGGTGTCTTCAGCCTTTGTGTAAGGAAATCAGGGTCGTTGACAATTGTCAAAGGAGGGTTGAGAGGTGTTGAATTGGGGAGGCTTGACATTGGTTTCATGTCGGCAGAAGTTGTCTATTTATAACAACAGTTTGCATGTTCAGAATCTAGATGTTCCAGCTCTAATTCTCTTCAACAAGCTACCTATGAGGCAGGCAGCAGCCTTTCTGCCACTGTCGTATCTATATTGGCTACGTACCTGGTAGCGAACAAGAGGAAGCCATGGTCCCGATATCCTTTACCCGACAGAAGTAATGATCACAGAGGGATGTCCTATAACTGAGTCCAGACCGGATATTCCACGTATCGATAAATATGAATTTACTAATAGTACCAAACATCTCATACGCAGCTCTCTGGTTAGAAGTAATATTAACGTAATATAGTTGCTATGTCGGTATTGTCATAATGGGGGGCTCGGGTTGTCTGCACTTTATATACCTTCCATCGTATCTACCGCTGCACGGCATTGGCTTATGTAGCCAAGAACATGCAACCAGTGCATTTTGGCCAATTATCAAAACCCATGACAAGCAGAACATCCGTGAAAGGAGATGACCACGGCTAAAAGTCCAAACATAGCCGCGAGCTCTGAATCACATCTTGAACAATCCATTATCCTTTCAAAAACAAAAAAATCAGACTTCCTCAATTATAAATACGTTCATTACCCCAGCCCTAGGACTACGTCCCAGCTTCTCGCCACCGCAATAAGTGACGTGACTCTTGCCCTAATCACCTGAACAAGCAGCTATCTGGCTTTAGTTTCTACGAACAGCCGCGATTATGGATTTCAATGACCTCGTGGCCAGTAGGGCTGAGCTAGAAGCTGCAATCAGGGAAATCCAGGGAAAAGTCACAGATCTTTGGCGCATCAACCACCAGCAAGAGGAGAAGATCAAAGATTTGGAGAAGCAAAATGAAGACCAAAATGTCAAATTTGAAGCCACGAAACACAAGCTCACACGGACTGAAGTCACGATTCGAGCTCTTGAGGCAAAGGTCAAACTCCAGAAGGCTCACCTTGAAGATTTGAAAGGAGAGTCTCAACAGCAACGGGGCGTGATCAAGGCGCTGAAGACCCAGGAACAAAGCAACAACTTGAAGTATACCGCCAAGGTCTCAGAGCTGAAGAGGGAGAAGTCGGTTCAAGCGTCTGAGATTGCCCAGTTAGAGAAGAAGGCGAAGACTTGCGAAGTCTCAGGCGTCAAAGCCAACTTTTCTTTCCTCCAGTCCAAGTTTATGCGTGCTGAAGCGGAGTGCAAAGACAAGATCACAGAGCTGAACAGCAAGAATCTAAAGCAGGAAGTGAAAATGAGAGACTATATCAAGGAGTTGCAGAGTCAGAAGGAAGATCAAGAAGCTAAGATTGAAATTCTAAAGGATCATCTTAAAGACAAAGAGGATCTCATTACCCAGCTGCTAGACGCCACACAAACAAAAAGCTCATCGTGGGAAGCTCAATCAGAGCGACTTGTCCTGTTAGAAACCCAGGTCGAAACTCTAGAGGCTGATAAACAACGTCAAGAGTCTAGAAGTGAAGAGTTCGAGATGAAGTACAGTGCAGAGACATTCCGACGGGAGAAATTACAAAAGCAACTTAAGTTGAACGAATACGATGTTGATCAGGTGCATGAGATTGCTCAGAGTCTGGAGTTCCACTTCAATAGTACCTATGTCAGATTCTCTGGGGATAACAAGCTGCATACAAAGGCGGAACTGAAGGAAGCGTATAAAGAAGCGCGAAGGCTGCAGGATAAGCGGAGAGCTTTGGCCCTGGCGCGGCGAATGCGTTTTCAAGAGGAAGAAGATCGAGACAGATATGCTTGCTCGGAGGAATAGTATAATTTCTCGCTATGCGGTGAGGATAGCTGAGTAGGGATACGTAGGTTTCCGTGGGATTATTGTACGATTGAATGATAACCTGATACGAAGGGAAGGATGACTCACGATTGCCCCTGGAGAGTATTGGGAAATGCATGAAATAATAAATTATACATATTGTTTTTAGCAGCCAAGTTTTGAGTTGTGAGAAGTGGCATGATTCGTGACCTGGAGCGGTAAATTCTGGTGTGACTGACAACATGGAGCGTAATTATGCAAGAACCCCTGTAAAAGCCGCTTACAGTCGACATCTGAATACGCCCGGTGGGTTGGATATTGGATACGCAAAGTATTCAACACGCTTCGGAGACCAGATACGCCATAAAGTTTCACACGATTTGATTGAACAACGAGCTAATGGTCAAGTATTCACGTTCAACGTAGTCAAGATTATAGATAAATACACATACACGTCTCTTTCCAGAACAGTCTTAACTACTAAGTTAAAGCTAAACACCATCAATAGCATTGAACCACCTTTTCAATAACACTTCCATCGAACACGTCCAGGATATCACCACATTCGAAACGCATTTCTCCCAGATGCTCATCACCGCAGCCGCGCTCTTCACCCAAGGCACTCTAGCCGTTGGTATCAAGATCTACACTGGCCGTGACTGCACTGGCACGGAACAGACTCTCACTGTCGATCACAACGCAGCCTGCAACCCCAAGGTTCAGCGTTTCCAGTCTTACAAGGAGAACGGATTCGGACCGGGAAATGGGCAGAGAATTGCATTCTACTCTCAGCCGAGCTGCTCTCAGGAGTCGTTCATCTATGATACGTACTCACACGATGGAGATTACTTCCATTCCAAGCAGTGCTACAATATCAATGGCCATTCTCCTGTCAAGTATGCGCAGGGGGCCAAGCTGTATTAGGTGGGGTATGTAGGACCCTCTCGTTGAATTGACTTACTAGACGGTTGTTCTGACTTGGTTGTTTAGACTTTCATATATCACGGCCATCAACTGCATCACGATGGGTGAATAATGGTTGGATAAGTTGAGATTCCCTGGGTTGCAGAGGGGTTTTTAACAGGAACGTGTATCTTGTCAACATGGCAACATGAAGAAGAGCAGCGCGTCAGAAGAAGACGGTGTAAAAGACCATGGAGGACAGGGACAAATATCTTGAGTAAAGTCAATAATCATTCCTTTACTAAAGACCTTCACAATGATACAGTATTATATGTTTGCCTTATTCGTTCCTTCGAGGCTTTGCATCTTTGAAACATACTCTCATTGAACTCAAGGCACATCGACAACAGTAAGCTGGTTTTCTACTAGCATCAAGGGAGTAGCCGTTTTCTCCATCAATAACATTTAACAGGGCTTTTATCATGTAACAAGCAAACCGAACAAACAATGTCATCGCGCGCGGCGTAGTGCATTTGTAAATTGGCCCGCGGACCTGAACAGTCCAGCCTTGCGCCTTCGTGCACTACCCTGCCTATAATTCTCAATCTATGACGCAGTTTCTGCCCATGGTTGTGTAACTTAGGATATCTACCCTAAGTAATATAAAGAGGTAGTAAGCGTAGCGACACGCCAGAGTTGTCTCTCAAGTTCGTAACGCTGTAAAGTTAATTTCATAACACAAAAACTTGATTCAATAGAATGATCGTACCCATAATACATTCTGGCAGTCGCAGATCTAACAAGATCTACCATAGCATAAGAATTCATGTGCATCAAAGAATTCATCTATATCTTCATCCTTACTCTCATCTTGGGTACCATGTGACGATTTTAACTTGATAGAATCCTTCAGCTGGTAGAACGCTGTCATAAGCCCATTCGTCTTATCGTAGCGGTTTTCAAAAACGTCGGTTGCTGTCAACCCTTTGGCATCTATGGCATCAACATCCAGACCCTTGAGGTCAAAACTAGACATGATTTTGAGTGTTCTTTCGCAACCATAATCTGCTGCCAAGTGAAAAAGAGTCCCCCAGTCGCCGGTCACAAGGTGATCAGCACCTAATTCGAGAAGCAGCGTTTGCGTGTCGATGGCATTGTTTTGTATTGCCACACCGAGAGGTGACAGCCCATTATCATTTAGCACATTCAGATCAACACCTTTCTTGTATAACAAGTGAACTACCTTAACAGAGTTTTGACTCGCCGCGTAGTGTATTGGGCGGTTTCCCCGCGGACCAAAAGAATCTGACCTAGCGCCCTCATGCACCAATCTGTCCATCATTGTGGCGTTATCATGGAGAGCAGCTGTGTGCAAAAGCGTCCATCCTGAGGAATAAACGGTGGTGGCATCAGCCCCAGCTCTAAGCAGTAAGTCAAGTAGTGCTGTGCAAGTGCTTGTTGGTAGAAAGGCAACATAATCTACAAGATTACGACCATATGGTCCCTTCTTGTGGACTGAGGCACCAGCCTTCATCAGAGCCTCAGCGGCTTTTGCGTCTCCCAAAGCAATAGCATACATCAGTGGAGTCATGCCAAACCGGTCTTCACTATGTATCTGTGCCAGAATATCTGCTTTGCCCGACCTGAGAACAGGGATTATGTCGATTGGGCACCGTTTGAGAACAATGAATGAATGAAGGTGAAATCCAGATCCTCTAAGCATGGCGAAATTTGAATCAAGCTCTCAACTCGAGAATGAAGCATCGATGGTATGGTATTCTGAAGAACCAGATGAGCGATTTTATGCCGAAATGAAAGCCCTCTCTCGTTGACTTGGTCCGGATCTGCACCAGCCTGAAGAAGCACATCACAAATTTCAAACGAGAGTTCCCATGGTAAAAGTCTGCTAATACAGATGCACAAGGCAGAATCACCATAATGGTTGACGTCCAGGATTGCAGTTGGATTTTCGAATACAATGCGTTTGACCGCATCCAGATTTCCAATTGTAGCTTGAAAAATTATGTTGTCTCTGGAGGCTTCTAGAGGAATCTTTCGTCTCAATGCTAGAGTAAACATGAGAGAGTTGGCAGATACTTTCTCCACCAGGATATGAATCGCGTACTTGAAAGACCAAAATGGAAAGCCATATCTGACCGTGAGGCGAGTCAGACGTGACTTGGAACACGAATGCAAGTCGCAGGTTGTCCTGGAAACAGGGCAACTGGAGTACTCAAAAAGCACTGAGCCCATGATCATTTGAAGCATTTTTGGGAGTGTGTTCCAAGGGCGGTATGAAGCGACAGATGCATGGCATCTGCAGGTACAGGTGATCGAGCACTGAGATTGCACTAGTCTTAGATTCAATGATAGAGTAGAGTGCTGGAGTGGCGAAAAAATAGCCTGGGTGCTCTGTTGTCTGTGAGATTGATGGGGCGAAACATCTGTGATGTTGTCCTTCGCTACACCAGGTCGCATAGTATTTATCGATGTTGCCAACTGGTTGCTGATAGTTTCCCCCCATTCTGGTGGCAGCTTTGGTGGTATGTTTTGTAGGGCCGCAAGAGCTGCTGTGACATCTGACTGGTTTTGAAATGTAGTGTCTCGATCAATTGTGATTTAGTCTCTCGTATCTAATAGACAAGCACCCAAACTATGAGTTTTGGCATAGTGAAGGCGTTGCATAACCTGGATGTCCTGCAATACAAGTTCGATGCGAGCTAAGCTTGAGCTATACTGTCATGTTATTCCGAGGTTGACTGCAGATTATCAGGAAACATACTTGCCATATGCCAATTGCAACTCGCTAATACGAGATCTCACTTCTTTAAGCTCTTTTATGAGCTCTGCTGCCTTCTCTCGTTTGTGAACCCACTTGACCCTTCGTAAGGTGGATGTCTCGTTCTTGAGACTGTCGACAAATGTGCCTAAGTCCTTCAGGACAGCCGCACCTTTGCCGATTTCAGCAGTAAGGTCGCCGAGTATTCCAGAGTTACCAGGGCCACCAAGCCTCGCAGTTGCTGCAGAGCATATTGAGATTTCAACACAAGCAAGAACTGTCCTGATAGCTCCTGTCTCATTCTCTAACGCTTGAATGAGATAAGGCGCGTTTCGGAATTGGAATTGGAGGTTATGTAATGAATTCGATAGCTTCAAAGCCAAGTCTAGCAGGCTGGCAACAGAAGCCACTAAGCCAATAGCTTCCGCCATGGCATTAACAGAGATGCTTGGGGGAAATAGAGGAGCAGGCGATAGGTTCTGTATTTGCCAGAAATGCGCAAGTCCTCCGAACCCCCGCGCTTATGTCACGTGAGACCGGCGGCCTGAAGCTCCCTGTGACCGCCGTTGTGCTGCCGATTATCTATCTGTATTGGTGCGGACCCGGAACTCAATAATTTGGCAGGACGCTGAGCGAGAAAATCAAAGGGAGAATCTAGTCCCATCAGGAATTGAGATAGTGGGTTCGATTTCCCTCTGCCGAGTCGTATGTGTCATGGGTTCCGACATATCCATGGCTTGACCGCCAAATTCACAAGCATCGAAGAATGCAAATGCAGCCTTACCACTCTACTAGGGCCGAATAAATCATCGAGAATCCAAATACCAAGCTTACAAAAGAAACCAAAAGTAGAGACCTTGAAAGGTACAATCACTACACCAAGCAAAGTGGAGGAATACGTGTCAGGCATGAAGAAAACATTGAGAATCACATTAAGACAAGTATCATAGAGCTATTTCTGTTACCCAAGTTGCCCTCCCAAAGGTAGTGTCGCTTGTGTACTCATTGCCAACAGCTCCTCACCAGAGTTCGCAAACAGGTTCCTTCTTGGGACAATTAAATGCTTTGTTAAATCCAACCGTGTTCTTGAGAGGCAGCAAGACTCTCGCAGGCGCCGGACTGTGCACATCATCCTCGAGCAGCGTCAAACCTAACTTGGGCGAAACATTGGAACACCAGGTCTGGCCCCATTTGATGAAGAAGAGCTGCTCGTGAGTGAAGTCTTGCAAACCTGGAAGGTTCCTGGCCTTACCTTTTTCGCTTTCCCACTTCTTCCAGGCCTCGTAGCTAGAGGACACACCGCCGGCATCTGCGATGTTCTCGTCAAGAGTGAGCGTTCCATTGACATGGACATCTGTACCATTGGGCGCTAGGATGGTGAAGTTGTTATACTGTTCCACAAAGCACTTCGTCTTTTCTTCAAAGGCCTTGATCGACTCCTCATCCCACCACTGCGTTGCATTGCCAATCGTATCAAAGCTGCGGCCGATATTATCGAAGCCGTGTGTGATCTCGTGTCCGACGACACTACCCATTCCACCATAGAGCAGGTAAGACGGAAAGTCTACATCGTAGATAGGGAACTGTTGGAATCCTGCGAAGAGAACGATCTGGTTCAGCGTACGGGCGTTGTAGGCGTTGGCTGTCAGAGTGCTCAGGACAAATTGACCCCTGTTGTATGGCTTTCCCAGAGTAGCCCAGTTATTCTTAACCTTGGACTTGGCAAAACTCAGTGCAGTTAAGGCTAGAGAAGGCTGGATCTTGACCTCCGAGTAGTATTCCTTGAGGGCGATGGGGTCTACAGCATCAGGAAACGTCGGAAGACCGATGATCTTCTGCATGGCTTCCACCTTCTCGATAGAAGCCTTCTTGACCTCATCCGTTGCCCAGGCCCACGATTCAATGCGCTCTGAAAAGGAGTCCTTGATGTGTTGCACAAGATTAGACGTAAGCTCATTAGCCTCAGGGCTAAAGTGCTTGTCCACAAAGAAGCGTGAGAGTATCCATGTCAAGCCTGTCGGGCCGATGAACTGTGACGTGATTTGGGAGCCTTGGGTCCACGCAACTCCGTAGTTCATCAAGTTAATGCAGCGTTTCCATCGGGGTGCTGTAGTCTCGGGGTCTCTATCCCTTATATTGTTCACCAAGTCGTTATACGCGTTGGTTAAGTCGTCCTCGATGTAGATAGAAATGGAAGTAATGGCCTTCCATACAAAATATGCTTGGAGAATTGTAGTCGGAGTCTCAGAGATGATCTGGGATGCGTTGTTGAAATAGACGGGTACGATGAATTGTACATCGCCTTTCCAGTTCTTTGGAGCAAGCTGTTCGATCACATACTCGTAGTTCAGCCCAGGAAATTGCTTCTGGGCCTCATCGATTGAGACAATGGCAGACGTCGGTCCGTTTTGTTCGGCCAAGGCAGAAGCAGCCACTAGTTTACCTTCTAGCTCAATGACTGACGTAATGAGCTTGGCAGCCGCTGTCGTGCTGATATTAGAAGGGTGAACAACGGCTAAGAGCTGAGACGCGATCTTGATGTACTCTTGGAGATCCTGCTCTGTAGTGGGAAGGACCAATTCATCAGGCTGCAGAGGAAAAAGGGTCAGTTGGACCGCGTCAGGGTCGGTGTCTTTCTGCTTCTGTATGAACCGCTGGAAGGTCTGAATGCCGATGCTCTCGAAATAGGTCAAAGTCTTGCCCATGGCAACAGAATGCTGGGTTGTGTTTGAAGCTGTCTTGTTGCCAGTTGCAGGGTAAAGGTCAACGACTGTCTTGACAACCTCGTGCAGAGTTTGAAGACCCTCTCCTTCGAGCGCTGTATAATTAGTGCAGACCTGATAGGTGTCTTGGATCATAGAAAAGATCTCCTTGTCTGCCTTGGACTGCTCCTTAGTCAGGTTGACAGAGATCCATCCAGCGTCGTCGCCGGTTGGATAAGGGCTCTCAAGAATCTGTCTCAAGGCACTGGCGACATTCTCCTGGGCCAGAGTGAGTCCATCAGTGGAGATGTCGCCAGCAGGGATTTCGTGTCGAGCAGCCCAATTGCCGCAAACATCTGTACCAGTAGTTAGAATTGACAAGAGGTATGCATGTAATAGGTCTCACATTGTTCAAAGTCTTCGCAAGGGTCGATCTCGGTGTAGTTCAAAGCCAAACTTCCAAGAATCTCGGAAGCGATGTGTACGCAAGATGCTGATGTGCAAAGATTCGACCCGATGGCGTTGGGGGCCATGATGATGCTATGCAGCCAGGAGACTGCGTAGACTTGGTTATGGAAGGCTTTGGAGAATAGAGAGATAATCCGTCAAGGATAAGAAGGATAAGTAGGGCTCTGCAAATCGCGTGACTCTTTTTTCGGAATGGATGTAGACTATAGAGGTAATAGCACAACTGGGTTCTCTGGCTTATACTTATATCAGTTCAATCCATTGCAAGAATAGCATAGCCATTATGACGTTCTGGTAAGCAGTAGACTCGGGACAGAGCTGTGCAGACGAGGTGGAGCTGAGCGGGCGATTTTACCTCAAAAACAAGGTTAATTATGCTTACTGTACTAATATTATCCGTAGCGTCTGACTCGCCTGGTCCTTTCAAGATTTTGGCCAATCAGACATCATAACATGAATCGAAGATCATCGCCACGAAAATCTCACGCGAAAATATGCCTGGAGCCAATTGAACTAGGCCGTAAAAGGTATTTCCCACCGCTCTCACTCTCCTGGGCGTAATATTCTTACATCATTTGCTCTTGGAAGAATCACGGGCAGCGTACCTCAGCGCTGCAAAGTACCCAAAGACGGTAGGCGGTAAGAACTTGTTGGCGATTGCAAAGTGGCTGTATAAAGCCCGCAGCCCGTGCCTGGTCTCGTGTAGAAGGAAAGTTTTCTGAGTCAATTATTCTATTGGTTGTAACACACTGTGCTTTTGTCACTTTCGTCACCATAATGGGTCAACACTACTCTCAGCCTCGACCAGGCACCAAGCTTCAAGTCATCAGCGCTGGCCTTCCCCGCACCGGAACTGCATCGATCAGCCGAGCGCTGGAAATTCTTCTCGACGGTCCCGTTTATCATGGTGGGACACAAGCTTTTCTTGGCCCTGAAGTTGAAATCAAAACATGGATTCAGGTGCTAAACCAGTGGCGGCCAGAAGGCATCTCCACAAGGCGCTCCAATTTAGATCTCATCAAAGAGCGTGTTGACGGGTTCGTCGCTATCACTGACTCACCCGGATCAACGCTTGTGCGAGAATTGATGGCAATCTACCCAGATGCCAAAGTGATCTGCACCGTCCGCCATGTCGAGTCTTGGGAGCGAAGCATGGCTACAGTTAGCAGCAAATCCACTCAATGGTTCCTGCGCTTCGTCTTGTTTCCTTTACCCTCACTACGATACTTTGTCGACTACATCAATGCACTGCGCGAGCAGTGGTTTCTGAAGTTTGGAGAAACAGAGCCAGTGACGAGTAGCTCGTACAACCAGCACATCACCTGGCTGAAGGAAAACGTGCCAGAGGACCGTCTGGTATTCATAGATGTTCGCGATGGCTGGGAGCCGTTGTGTAAGGCGTTAGATCTATCGGTCCCGAAGGATGTCCCCTTCCCAAGGATCAACGATAGCCAAGCTATCGACAGCTTTGCAAGGAAGCACGTTAATAGAGGGCTGTTTAGGTGGGGGGTGATATTCTTAGTCGTCGGGGCGAGCGCGCGGACTTTTTTCTGGTGAAGTGTAGGTATAGAACGAGGATGTATTACTTCTTTGCCTTGAGCATGCTGTACGCCGCCGGTATAAAAGCTACCATTTATTCCATGTCGACCTTCTAACCGTAAACTCTGGTGCATTGTCGCTGATAGGCTTGGGACTTGGGAGACTAGAAGACTACATTTTTGGAAAGGTGAAGAGGCCATGATGTCTCAAGATGCCAGATAATATCCCAGTTGTCTTCAGGGAGAGATTCATGTGTCCCCTGCCGCGTGTAATGAAGAAACTATAGCAGGAAGGAAACAGAGCGCAGATCGCCCTGAGGTATCCTCTTCGCCTAGACAACCACAAAGACACCGTGTTCCTTTGTAATAAGTTCTGGGCTCTCTTAATGAAACCGCTTAGAGGCGATCTCTTAAGTATCTACCGGATCATGTAAGTGCATCATGTAAGGAAGTCATAACAGCATTTCAGCTGATTGACGGAGCTCAGCCGATCCTGTTGAGGACTGCCAGTTGCATTGGGTTTGGGCAGTCTCAACTGAAACCAAAAATGCAATTTCGGAACTCGGCTACCTGTGCATTGGTCATTTCTGCCCCATATAAGTGTACTATCCAGGTCCTCGAGGCTTGAGCCTTGAATCAGTCCAACTCGCGCCCATCAAAGACTTGGAGTGCACGGATATTAGCAGGGGAGATATCTAATGATTTATTGTTGTCGCCGCAATTCCGACAATCATTTCAAATATCACTGACATGGGAAAGCGGTGTTTCTTGTGTTGCATCAGGAGATTTAAGCTTTTCAGCACCGAGGGACCGGTCCACGTTGTAAAGTTTCTGCCAATCCCAGTAGTTCTGAACTTTATCCTATAAGTGCATAATAATTCATCCGTAGAATATAGTTTTAATTTCTTATAGACGAAACCTTTTTTGGAAGATGAAGTCTATATCTACCAAGCACCCTCCACTCAGTATTTACTATCAACAAGTTCTTCAAGCTTACTTCGCAAGGTTCAATAACATCAATATGAAGCTCCTCACTATCATCTCTGCATTCGCCACTGCGAGCCTCGTTTCCGCGGACCAGAGGTCTCAACTTGGACATCCCAATTGGTCTCCGAGTCGCTTGAGTGCCCGGCGTAGCACTTGCCCCAGGCCCATGGTAAGAAAGGCCCTGGTAGTACAACTTCTAAGGATGCAATGTTCTAATACTCTCCAGTGTAAAACACCCGCTTCTCAAGGTCCAAATGATCCTCCCGCCTGCGGCGACTCATACGCAGCGTGCAAGTTCGACCAGTTCCCTTGCGATGACTATATGACTCCCAAGGTTACCGACACTCACCATTGCTACTGCATCGTAAGTTTTATCCCCGTCAATACGAGCATTTATCTGACCACTTTGTAGTTGGCCAACAAGAAGGCAATGGATGCGTATTGCCGGGAACGAGGATTCAAGAGCGGTAGCAACCCTTGGAAGTACTACTATGCGGTTGAGTGCCACGGCGCCGCTAGTAACCAGGTTTGTAACAGGGATTGTCATGACCAAGGTCGTGGAAATGGCCGAATCGACAAAGCTCATCCGAATGGAGCGTGTGCATGCGATCAGCCTAACCCGCCTTATGATACATGCAAGCAGTCTTGAGGGACAACCTGTAAATAGCTTGATCGAGCCAGGTCTTGTCTTCTATTAGGTCGACGAAGAGGCATTTGTTCATAGTTTCGATTCTCTGCTCAGTTTACAAATATTCTTTTGGTGCATTCATCGATTTGGTCGGGGGACGTGATTTTGACTGCAACGCTCGATCACAGCGTTTGGGAACCCGACGTCCTCTCCTACAAGTCGGTCATCGTCGCGAGTTTTCACTAGTCATAACGCTTTGAAGTTGGCTTTTGACTTGTGTATCAAGTATACGAGCTTTTTTCATTATTGACAGCAGATCATTGGCACCGAAGCTAAGTGAAGCCATGAAGCATTGAAAAGGTAGCCCCTGCACTAATTACTCAGATATCCCTCCTGCACGAAAACTCCGCCACTCTTGCCCTACGGCCGCCATTGACACTTATGCTGTACACAATCACCTTTAGTGCAGGATTGCCCACTCGGCGACTGTAGCGCCTGTACCATTCCCAGCTTTGATATCAACCGCATCCAAAGCTTGGTTCCCTGCGATCAGCAACGTGGCATATCGTGATAAGGGAACAGGCTCAGGAATAGTGACGTTTGTAGTGTTCCCTGTAGGCATGACGACTGCGTCTAGATTATCCTTCTTCGCGTTATATGCACCCGAGAGCTTGACTTTCTTTATGGACACAACAACATCATATCCCGAGTCATGGCTTGATGTCCCATAGACCTTTGCCGGATCATTGATGGTTTTGTTGTGGAACAAAACTGTGACATTGACAGGCGGTGCATCCACCCAATCGAAATAGAAGCCCTTGACCTTAGATCCAACATCTTTCTTCGCAAAAGAAACAGTCAGTGAGCTGATCTCAGCAGCCTTTGAGGGCTGCCACTTTGTCGAAGTAGCTCCATCAACAGCTGCGAGAGGAAACTGCCCTGGCTCGTACGAGTTGGAAGACTTGACTGGTCGACACTGAGCGAGATTGCCGTGTACAGTGTTGACACTGCCTATCTGTCTGTTCTTGATAACAACAGGCTCGTCGAATGACAAATGGTGAAGTGCAGAGTCTCCTTGATTTCCAGCATAGAACGCAATACTCTTATTGGCATACCGAGAATCCGCAACATCAAGAGGTTTAGTCGTCGCATGTCGAGAAATGGTGGTGTGCGTGTAGTTCGACCAAGCAGAGATAGGCCAACCACGCCAGTAGAACGTTCGATACTTGAGATACGGGATCTGAGGTGGCAGGTTCGGGTTCACATGAAGACCTTGGTCAGGAATGAGTCGCAGTCCAAGGTATCCAAAGATAGTCACTTGGTTAGCGCCTCCATGCCCAGTGAGGAAGGGATACGCCGGATGCGTGCCACCATTCGTGGTTGCGTTGTCTACCAACTGTTCGGAAAGCTGGTAGAAAGGAGGTCGTGTATAGGGCTTGTAGGAGTACTGCGCGTAGGTGTATGCAGAGCAGCCAGATGGTGAGAGCTCGTCGGCTACGATGGAGTAGATTGCCCATGTCATGGCCGGCCCGTCGGGGGATTGCTTGTTCGCGTACTGGTTAAGGAATTTGAGTTAGCGTTACGTTACGGTAGTGCTGTTAGAGAACTTACATAGTCCAGATCGTCGAGTCCATTCTGGTCAGTGTAATTATCGTTGTAACCCAGAGGAAAGCTCATGAGTACTACGTCAGCCTGCTTCACGATGGCGCTGCCATTCATGGTTGTAAACTCCAAGGTTATACCGTTTTCTCTAATAAAGAGCACATCGGAGGCTATTTCGTCCTGGGTCTTGTTTTCCGTCATTCCAAACTGTCGGCGGATCTGGTTGGCCTGGATCAAGGTCTCGGAAGCAAGTGCCATGGTGAAGCCGCCGGCATCGATATGGTTCGCATACTCGTCCTATGGCAAGTCAGTATTCGAAGCAAAAGCAAATGGTCGATCGGACGTACGGGATCAGTCATGTTGGTGATAGTCCACGACGATCCATTGGGTTTCAGCAAATCCGCAAAGAGGTTCGCAACAGAGTCGTAAATCGGCAGCAGCGTCTCCTTGAAGAAGTCCGTATCACCACTCGTAACCCACTGATTCACCAAAGATATCCCAATATCTCCATTTAAATGATATTCATAGTCCCAGCAAGGGCCAGTCGCAGTGCAATTCCCAAACCTACCACTCGTCCACGGATACACAGCCGCCGACTCCGAGAACTTGGTCTTGTTTTGAGAACCAGCATAAGAAGTCGCGATGTTCTTCTTGGCCTGGTCGTACTTGGCCACGCGGTAGTTCGTTATACGCTGAGCAGCTTCTGGGTGCGATGTTGTGAGACCGGGTTGCATAAAGAGATCTGCGTCCCAGAAGATCAGGCCGGCGTAGGAGTCGGATGTAAGCCCGCCGACTGAGATACTGTCGATGTTGACGGGGGCGCCTGAAACTGCCTTTTGTGCATTTTTGCCGACTGTATTTTGGAGGAGATAGTATGTATTTGTGACAGCGATGATAGAAGAGTCGATGATGTACTCATCGTCAGGGAGTGTGTCGTTCTCAGGAAAAGCATAGCTATCCACGGAATCACTCGGCATGACGCTGTCCCATTCCTTAACATGTGAAAAAAGAGACTTCTCGTATCCTTCCTCCACCGCTTTGCGTGAAGCTTCCTTCGCAATCTTTTCAGGATCATCGAAGGCGTCGGAGGAAGCAGCTCCTACGTATTTGTTGATATGAACAGGGACACCGGCTGAGAACTTGACAGGAATGGCTTGTGCGATAGATGATTCGTTGGTGTGCACATACGGCTTTCCATGGACCAATTTGCGTTGAGACAGGTTGAGGCTCTTTGATCCGCTGACTTGTGCGTAGATGTAGGCGGTCACATTGGCGATTCCAACTGGTCGTACAGCTGAGAATATAGCGCCATCGTCATCCTCGCCTGATTTGACAAAGTCTGAACGCACTGCCGAGTATCCATCAATTACATTGACAACCGTCGCTTCGGAATCAATGGATGGGACGATTGTTAAATCCACGATCGCTTGGTTGACATGGAGTTTGTGCGCAAACAGCCGGTACTCGATCTCAAAAGAGCCCTTCTGACCCTTGGGCTTCCACGTATACGACCACTCCAAAACTCCAGACTTGAAATCGTAGGTAGACGTAAAGTTATGAACAGTTCGGTTATCCACCGTCGCATCGAGATAGACATCATCTCCTAGGTCAAGAATAAGTCCGCTCCAATGAGGAACGCCACTGATGACACTCTCATAGCCATACTGCAAAAGCCATGGAAAATTTGTTCCGTTCGTCCTAGGCTGCGCATCGTAAAAACCTGCGATGGTAGCAAAAGTTTGACGCCGCGAGAAGAGCGGCCAGCCGTTGATGACGCCACCTTGTCCGTCAAGATCGATCTCGAAGAACGGGCCGGCTGCGGCAACGTTGATCCCGAGATAGCCGTTTGCTACTGACCCGCGAAATTGATAGTGGCCTTGGTCGAGGTTGGTTGTGCTGAGGAGCCAATTGTCGTTATCCCACGTTACGCCGGGAAATGGGGTCTCGTAGATGCTGTTACTGGCTTTGGCTGAGTGATTTGACGTGCTATGACGTTGATAGCATTTTTTAACGCGATCATGGTCGTGAGTACTGGTTGCCAGCGTTGCTGAAGAGAGAAGCGCCAAAATGGCATGATTAAGATACTACATCAGAGGAATTAGCATTCAAGTTATGCAAAAGGATAAGGAGGAGTTATTGTAAGAATGTTGAGCTTGATGAATTTAACGGTTTGTATTCACGTACAGAAGGGAGCATCTTGTCGGTTACACCATTTAGTGATATACCCCGTGCAACCAGCAGATTTTACTGAATTGCTTTCGTATAGACAAGCTGCAATATATAAACAATCTGGAAAAGAAGTCTCAAAGACCATGAATAAGAACTTGAAGTTGTATTTGACATGTCGATGAAAATAAGCAAGAAATCCAAGACCGGGAATCAGACGATGCCAAAATCTTGGTAACCCCGCAAATTAGCTCTGAAGCCGTGAAATTGCTAACGGCATTTGTTCAAGGCTGCCAAGTCGGTCCGAGCTTGGCGCTCATCATTTCCTGGTTAAGCTAAATTATGTCATTATTCAGTGGTTGATTGGTGATCCGGAGTAAGCGGCACTCATTGGATTGCGGGGAGTGACGATGTTGCGGGGGGACATTCTGGCGCCTCAATACTGGAACAAAAAGTTGTTTACTCTAGAGATTCTTTTTCATGCATTGCGAGGGTGTTTTATTCATAATAGCTTTATACTAACAAAACAACTCCGCTATTTCTTCCTTTAGCCATATCTTCTTTATATTTGTTTTTCTAATCTTGACCATCCTAGCACAAATTAAAACACCCTGGAAGGACAGATGCAAGAGAATGTAAAGCGGAGCACTTTACGACACCACTCTCATATGTGAAGAATTAAAGCGCAAGGCGCGGAGATATCTACTGTCAATTTAAACTGCATAGTAGAACCTTTCATTGCCAAGCAAATAATAAGTAATCTACTCAGTTACCTGTGCTGTTGGGCGATCTACCCTACACAATTAACTTAGGTCTTTGGGATTCCAACCAATCACAGCCACGCCTGCGTATAACCGCAGAGGGATCAATCCACACAACCCGTAGCTCTAAGTAAAACTGCGAGACAACAAGCGATGGATATCTAATAACCTCTTATCCGTAACGAAGAAGATACTATAAATTGGTATGACGAAGATTCCAGGCGGAAATACTACCTTGTGATCCCCATGGGAGGAACGAAGTGTGCATGACATTATCTATTTGTTTAATCAAACGTTAATAATAAACTTTGGTCTTGGAAAACGTGTGATGTGAAGATCTGATTCAAGATGGTAAGCGCGGATTCCCGTGCCAGATGAATGTTATAACCCCGCGGGCAGCGAGCGTTTGGCCGAGGATGAAATGGGTATTGGCGGATGCAGGAGCAAATTTCAGGCAGGAGCTGAACGATGATCCTGGTCAGCCAAATCAACCCTGAATCCCTCCCTCTCCCTCGGGGCGCGGAAGCCGACAGGAAATGGCTAGAACGGGAAGGTGCCGAAATCCCTTATGCACTGCCACAATCCGTCGAAGCCACAAATTTCTGCGCGCAGCCAAGGGTCTAGAATCTGTCTGGAACATCCCCGCCCGTTATTAGCCCGCCGTCCACTAGAAAATGCGACATTTTCGCTTGACTCATCACAGCCCTACAAATTACATTACACAATTCTAACAGTGAAGCAGAAGAATCCTCCAGGCGTCATGGTCTGTTTCGAAGCCCCTTTCCTTTCCAGAGAGACATGTGCCACCAGTTGATGAAACAACCTCATTACATAAGAGAAATGAAACATCCTTCTCGTCCTCGACGTCAGCCCAACCAAACTAACCCGGCTGTCGGCAAGGACTACAAACTCAATCTCTCATGACCAAAGCACGGCACAACATGCCGTCTGCTCATCAAGTCAGGGGAAACCTGCCACTTAGCCGGACCCAGACCCCTAAAACCCACCCGCTGGCATTGAATCTAGACCAGTCTAGTCTAGCCCTGAAAATCCAATACGAGCGAAAATACGACGCGACAAACCAAAATGCATCGTCGAGCCCATATTGCGGCGCGGTCTAAGTAAGCGCTATTAACGGTCCTGACCAGATTACTTGTTCCTGCTCGCGTGCTCAAACTGTAATAATGCACTGCCCAAACCATGTTCGGTCAGGTAATGAGGCTAGGCACTATGGGGCGATAGGGGAGGAGGCCCTTATTTAAGAATAAGGATACGGGTCTTGGCTCCCTGTTTCTAGTTTCTCTTCCTTTTCTCGCTTTTTAGTCAGCACGTCATTCAAGATGGCCCCCTTCAGGAGGATATGCTTGCTATGTGCCTCAAAATCAGCTAACCAACGCCTTGCTTTTACTCTTACCCTGTTAGCAGTATGTGCTGCTAAAGGAGTGCATCTTCATAATCACAGAGCTTCGGTGACGCCCAAGCGCATGCTTCTCTTCTTTTTCTCCTTCTTTACTCAAGATGTCCTCCTGCTTCTTTTAATCAGACTTCTCCTGAGTCACTGGGTGCCTAGTGCTGCCAAACCACGGAGGATCGTCAATACACTCGCATTCTCCTTGATGACCTACAACACTCTCATTTGCACTGTCTCGGTTTCGTTTTATCTAGTCTCGGGATCTGAAATTCATTGGCGCAATATCGGTTTCATGGCCGACCCAACGGCTCAGGCAATTATTCTATCGGGCCTCACAGCTTTCATCGGTGTCTTCTGTGTCTTCGCTTGCTTGGGTGCACTGCTTCAGGTCGCTTGCTACTCTTTATTCGGTTGGGGTGGAGATCTCGTCAATTGGCCTATCACTTTCATTTGTCGCCAATTGGGTCATCGATTTAGCTACGATGCGGTATCGCAACGAGAAGACCTCTCATGGCTCGACATCGAGAGCACCACCTATCACGACAAGGAATTGAAGCGAAAGCTCAGCTCGCCCTCGGTCTCGCTGTTGAGCTCACCACGAAGCTCAAGAGGAGGTTCACCAGTACGAAGATCTAGACTCAGCCGTTTTCTGCGCATTCTTCCTTACCCCATTGTTACTCTTCTATTAACGGCACTATTTATCCTTACTTTTATTCGACCCAAGGATCCTTCCCTGATCTTTCTTTCTTGGACTACTGGACTTTTACCTTTCATCGACTTTGCCTCGTCGCCATTTCTCGACAATCTTCCATCGGTTTTCGGAAAGGGAGTGCAGCGAAGCTGGGACGATCGAACCGCACTTGTACAACCTACTCCTTTGAGTTGGCTTCCAATGGACATACCAGCCCTTGGCGGCTTCAAAGACTGGTATCTCGAGCAACCGCACTATAGCGCCAAGGCCGACCCTATGAGAGTCTCAAATCTCGACGAGCCCTTACGAGATTCTCTCCGAGGGAAGTTAAAAAACCTCAATATTCGACATGTAGTTCTATTCTTCTTGGAAAGTACCCGACATGATGTATTTCCCATCAAGAAGAATGGTCTAGTATGGAATCGATTTGCTGATACGTTCCCGCATGGACTGCCACAAGACCTTCAGGAGAAGATTGCAAACTTAACACCAACAGCAAACTTCATTACAGGCGATTACGCGGACGGTTTCGAACATGCCAGTAAACCGAGACGAGGAGGGATTCGCTTCACCAACGCACATACCTCGGGAACATACACCCTCAAAAGCCTGACAGGTTCAATCTGCGGCATATCTCCACTAGCTGCAGATTTCAATCTGGACTACAGCCATCATATCTACCAGCCTTGCTTGCCGCATATCTTCAACGCACTCAACAAAGCAGAGGAAAAACAAACCCGTACAAAGGAAGCCAGCCAGAAGGACAAGTGGAAGTCCTACTTTTTCCAAGCTGCGAAACTCAACTATGATAGTCATGGTGCTTTAATGTCTGCGATGGGGTTCCCGGATGAGGGCATAATTGGCCAGGAATATCTTCGCAGCGCTAACGCGAAGCACGGAGCAGTCACGTTGGAAAACATTAACGACTTCGCCTTTGAAGAAGATCCATTGGAGGACTATATTACCGATATCTTCAAAAACGCCAACACAGAAGACAACCGCGTATTTCTGAGCCATATTACGTCTACCAGCCACCATCGGTTTCACATGCCCAAGAGAGAAAAGTATACACCTCTGGCCAATGGTGGCCATCTCGAGATGATGTCAAGATATATCAACACAATTGGTTACGAAGACAGATGGATTCGCAAGGTCCTTGATATCTTGGATAAGCAAGGAGTTGCCAATGAGACCTTGGTCATATTTCAAGGCGACCATGGCGTATCTCTTCCAGAGAATGATATTGCCTCGCCATACTATAACCCTAATGTTGGTGTTGAGCATGTACCTTTAGTCCTCTCCCATCCGCAACTGCCAGCCTTCGATGTGGACGAGGGTGTGCATGCAACTCAAATCCTTCCCACGATCCTGGATATCCTCCTCGAAACAGGCTCACTGAGCAAGACAAGCCGCCAGGCAGCCCAGGACCTAATACGGAATTACGAAGGACAATCGCTCATCCGGCCCTTGGCTACGGGCAACGGACAATGGCAGTTCACCATCACCAACCCTGGCCGTGCTATGCTTAGCATCCGAGACGGCCGGTATCCAGAGCGCCATCTTGTTGTACCGATAATAGAGCACGTGGCTTGGAAATTGGCGGACTTGACAAAAGACCCCTACGAACACAACCCTGTACAAGCACTGGATTTTAAGTCTTTCTTACAGGAGGTAGAACAGAGGTTTGGAAGAGAGGTTGCGGAGTGGGCGGAAGAAGGTGCATTTATGACGAGATGGTTTGTCAAGGAAAACAGCAAGCGTTGGCGTTTTGATCTTTAAGATTTATGTATAATATTGCCCAGAAAGAATAGATGAAACATACATACCTGGTGAGAAATTTATACCATGGTAAACCATCTTTTGTCCAAGCAGCAACTGACGTATAATGTGATAGAGACCTCGTCTGGTCTGATATATAAGCCATGTTACCCAAGACATCCAGAACCACGATGAAGGCTCTGGCTACTGGTACTAAATCTTGCAACGATAAGCATTATTGACTGGCATCACTTACTTCATTATTGGTCATCGGTCGACGGACCGGGCCGGGCCTAGCATACTAGAAACATGAACTTGGACAAAAGCGTACATCGCAGGCTACTCGTTCTCAATTACTTAGTATAGTAGATATCAGCCAGGTACATAACCGAACGTAAAGAAGTAACCCCCGGGGGGCAAGAAAACCCAGACCTAAATATAAGGTAGTATAAATAAACTTAGCAAAAGAAATCCTAAACTTAGTAAAGGTATCCTAAATTTATCCTAAATTACCTAAGTCTTTTTATTATCTAGGATTTAGATCCTGGGGGTTTTTCCCTCCCCTAGGTAACTATCTACAGAATCTACTGCCGTAAAAGCTAAGCGTTTAGCCCTGTCATTCTAATTCCTTCAAAGCCTGTACAAAGCCTCGTTGACGATTATCGCCAAATTCTGACTGGTGGGGCGCCACCTTTGCAATAATTGGCTGGAAATCACGAATATTGATTATTTTGCAAGGATCATGAGACTGTTGCCTGCAAAAGTGCACAACCAACAGACAGAGCTGAAATTACCCCGCTCCATTGTTTTCTCTCAGATTTCTTCCTTCAAACCCAACGAACAGACTTCGACGCGTCAGCAAAGTACCTAATAGCAATCAACGCCATTTTCCTGTTGTTCTACTGGCTCTGTTGCTTCCTCTGAGGCACCAGAGATCTCCGCGACTGACCCAGAGTCGATTGCCAGAGCCTGCCTGCCAAGAGGGCGGAACCGATCGTCAACCTGTGCCTCTCAACTCTGAATCACCGACTAGGCAGTCTAGCCTAGTCGACGGCGTTCCAAAATGAACTCTCCGGATGATGCTAGGGCCTTATCCAACATCTCCGATGCCCGTGGGAGCTCTGCGAACTCCTTCCCGCCTCGCCCTATTGACCGCCGTGGCTTCGAGATAGCTATCATTTGCGCCTTGACCCTTGAAGCAGATGCTATCGAAGCCTTGTTCGATCATCACTGGGAAGACGACGGTACATCTTTTGATAAGGGCCCAGGCGACCCCAATGCATACTCAACTGGCGTCATCGGCCGTTTCAACGTTGTCCTGGCGTATATGCCAGGAATAGGCAAAGTCAATGCCGCCACCGTCGCTGCCAACTGCGGGAAAAGTTTTCCAAACATCAAGCTTGCTCTCGTTGTCGGTGTCTGTGGTCTCGTTCCTTTCAGCCTAACCAAGGACGAGATCATCCTGGGCGATGTCATCATCAGCAATGGGGTCATCCAGTATGACTTTGGCCGACAGTTTCCCGAGCGCCTGGTCCGTAAAGATACGTTGCTAGACGTCCCTGGCAGACCCAACCTGGAGATTCGTGGAGTCTTAGCAAAGCTGGAAGGGCTCCGACACCGCCGCCAGTTGAGCGCCAAGATTGAAAGCTTCATGGATGTTCTCCGTCGGGATCCGGAACTTCATGCTGAATATCCTGGATCTACAGAGGATAAGCTCTTCAAGGCTACCTATCGTCACGCTGATAATCAGAGGTCATGTGAGCAGGCTGGATGCAAGGGCGATCTGATTAAGAGATGCCGCCTATCGACTACAGATGTGCCTCCGAAGCCTGCTGTCCACTTTGGTTTGATGGCTTCCGCAGACACAGTTATGGAATCTGGCGAAGATCGTGACCGCATCGCTTCGGCGGATGATGTTATTGCTTTTGAGATGGAAGGCGCCGGTGTCTGGGATAGCTTCCCATGTATCATCATCAAAGGCGGATGTGACTATGCTGATAGTCACAAGAGCAAGGTCTGGCAACGATATGCAGCAGCCACGGCTGCAGCTTGTGCGAAGGGCTTCCTGAGCTTTTGGGTTCCGTCAGTCACTCAAGGTTCGTAGCAACTAGTGTTTGATGGGAAGTAATTAATTTTGTTTCAAGATGTTGTGTGTCTAACTGCAAACCTAAAGAGACGCTGCTCTTTGGCAGATCGAGAATATTTTGATCCGAGAAAACGGGTCGCTGAAGAACTCATGACACAAGGATCGACTATCGGTAAGGCCAGCCAGTGAACCAGTTCACAGCTCCCTGTCGCTAAGACTATCCTTCAGAACAGACAGTAATTCCACCTCAAACAGGAGAAAATGAGACAACTAGTTAGTACAGCTAGGCCATTCACCATTCTGACCTTCTGACTCACGTATGACAGAATCTAGGTCTCACTACCTACCCCTGCCGAGGAACAAGAACTTTACAGGTCGTGAGGGAACAATCGCTGAGCTTCAAGAACTTCTGTTCACTGATCCAGATGGCCAACGGGTCGCCTTAGTCGGTTTGGGCGGCGTTGGCAAGACACAAATTGCTCTTCGACTTGCACATCTCGTGAAGAAAGGAGGCAATGCAGAACTAAACTACTCTGTTATATGGATACCCGCGTTGAGCATGGCGAGTTTTGAACAAGCTTGCAGCAAGATCATTAGCGAGTTTGGCATCAAGAAGGCCAAAGAGGAGAAGGCCAAAGAGGAGAAGGCCAAAGAAACATTCAGGAAGTTTCTAAGCTCAGAAGAAGCCGGAAAGTGGTTTCTCATCATCGATAATGCAGATAATATCGAGACTCTGTACGGAACGGCTGAGGCCCCGGGAGGCATCGACGAGTTCATACCTGACTCGGAGCATGGCTACATTCTGTACACAACCCGATCTCGTGAAGTTGCCGTTAGCGTGGCACCAAATAATGTCTTCAAGCTATCAGAAATGGATGATGAGGATGCGAAGGCCCTCTTGCAGAGCTCATTAATTGAAAAAGACCAGATGCAGGATACAGCTCTGATCGACAAGCTCCTACACAAGCTAGCCTATCTACCGCTTGCCATCACGCAAGCCTCAGCATACATGAAGGTCAATGAGATCTCAGTCAAAGAGTATATCCATCTGCTCCAAAATACCGACCAGGATATGGTAGAACTACTGAATTGTGGGTTTCATGATAGCACTCACTACGACTCGTCCCAAGGTGCCGTGGCGACCACCTGGATTGTGTCCTTCAAGCAAATACGCGCTCTACATAAGGACGCTGCAACAATTCTCTGTGTTACGGCCTTCCTTGAACCGAAAGCCATACCTCGTGCCTTATTACCGCCTCTAGGATCTGAACAAAAGATGACCCGTGCTATTTGTACGCTCTGCGGATACAGCTTCTTAAGTAAACGAGAGGATGGCGAGACGTTCGACATGCACAGTCTCGTGCACCTTGCAATACAAAGATGGAATGAAGAAGAGGGACTTGAGTCAGGAACACGACAAACAGCATTCGCACATATTGCTGAAGTCTTTCCATTCGCTATCTGGAAGAACCGTGAGTTATGGCGGCAGTATATGCCACATGCCCTCAGACTTCTAACAAGCACGGATGGTGCCAATGCTGCAGACAGATGCCTACTCGGATATAAGGTTGGCCGATGCTTGCTCGTTGACGGACAGACAAGACAAGCAGTGCATATCCTTGAGTCTGTGGTTGAGGTCCAGAAGACAAGCTTGTCAGAAAATGGCCCTGATCGACTGATGGCAGAGTACGGGCTTGCATTGGCATATAGATCCAACGGGCAGACAAAACAGGCAACCGAATTATTTGAGCATGTCATTGCAATAAGAGCAGACTCAGCCGAGAATGACCCACATCGGCTAGCATCACAGCACGAGCTTGCATTAGCATATTTATTTAACGGGCAGACAAAAGAGGCAATTAAACTGCTCGAGCATGTAGTTGCAGTTCACGCGGATATATTAGCAGAGAAGCACCCTAATCGGCTAGCATCACAGTACGGGCTTGCATCAGCATATTTATTTAACAGGCAGACAACAGAGGCAATTGAACTGCTCGAGCATGTGGTAAAAATTGAGGCAAAGGCATGGCCAGAGAATCACACGGGTCGGCTAGTAACACAGTACGGGCTTGCATCAGCATATTTATCTAACAGGCAGACAAAAGAGGCGATTGAACTGCTCGAGCCTATCGTTACAGTTCGGGTGGATACATTTGCAGAGTATCACCTACATCGACTGTCCTCAGAATATCTACTTGGAGTAACATACCAAGAGAATGGGCAAATAAAAGAGGCAATTGAACAGCTTGAACATGTGGTTGCAGTCGATGCGGGCGTACTATCAGAGGACCATCCTGAACGGCAGCTATAAATAAGGTGGCTGCGACACTGCTATGATAGGTTAGAGGAGGTCAGCGTCCCAGGAGAGTCAGACAGCTGTGAAACTATTGATGGAACGTAATGAGCTCTCTAGGGCGTTACCAACGGGAGAGGTTATATCGTTGCTCTCAAAAACTACTCGGGAGTTATAGAGCAGCAGTCATTTCTAGATTTGCTTTCATTATTTGTTAATTCTTCCGGTCGCAATCATCACTTATCAAGTAGGCGCGAGAGAGATATCATACAAAACATTTCTCTGACCGAAGGCTTGCCTAGATAAAAGAGTTAGGAAATTAATTGGTATCCTGTACGACCGAGAAAATGCCATCCATCCATCCAATAAGGATGGTGCTAGACAACAGTCATGAGGACTTCTCTCATAATACTACCCTTTTTCTCTTTTTTCAAAATGGCTCCTCGGGCGGAGAACCCACCAAAAAAAATCATCATTTTGCTTCAAAAAGAGCTACCGGAACATGGTCTACCGAATGAAACCGTGGTTTCCTGGCCATTTTGCCTATTGTGGCTAATAGCAACCAGATGGCTCTATAAGATAGTCAGTCACCTACTGATTGCAAGATGAACAACCAATTTCATCAAGCTAATTTCCCTCTCATGAGTTTATTTACTACCAACAAGATCATCACAAAATGTTGTCAAGGACAGTTGATTTCGCAACTCTCGGTGCTCTCTTCGCGTTCAAGGTTTCGGCTCACGGCCACGTATCTGAGGTCCTCATCAACGATAAAAGCTACTACGGTCATGATTCCAAAAAAGTCCCTTACGTAACTCAGCCAGAGAGCATCACCTGGACAAGCGGTATCAAAGACAACGGCTTCGTCACCTCCGCCGCAAGCGCACTGGCGACTCCAGACATCTTCTGCCACCTCAACGCCACCAATGGGCTTCTGACCGCCGACGTGGCTGCCGGTACGACTATCACGGTCCGCTGGTCGGACTGGCCAGAAGCCCACTGGGGGCCTGTTCTGGATTACATGGCGCGCTGTCCGAACGACGATTGTACAAAGGTTGACAAGACCAAGTTGAAGTTCTTCAATATCGATGAGTTGGGACAGTTGACGAGGGGAACTGTCCCTGGCCAGCCAGGGTACTGGGCGAATAACAAACTTCGTGATGAGGACTTTTCATGGAACATAACCATCCCGGCTAAGCTGGCTCCTGGAAGTTATGTCCTGAGACATGAGATCATCGCCCTTCACGCGGGATGTGCAGAAGGGTTAATTCAGATGTATCCTCAATGCATCAACCTGGTTGTCAAGGGAGACGGTACTGCCCAGACTGAAGGCGTGTTTGCGACGGATCTTTGCTCTTCTAAGGATCCAGGGCTGCTGCATAATGTTTTTGTGGATGAGTGGAGTGATGCGAAGTACATCATTCCGGGACCTTTGGTTGTCAAGTTTTAGGACGATTGGCTTAGCAGCTAGGGAGTCAGGATTCCAAGGCAGAGAGTAATCTCGTCAAAGTGACAGCCAAGGCTTTAAACAAGGTAGTTCCAGGCATCCAGCCGTTAAAGGTGGAGGATGTACTTGCAATGTTGCGGTAATGTACTGGACTTTGTACCTAGACCGCTCTTTTATGACGTGAGCTATCTCAGTATGAGATACATAGTGCCAAGTTATGCATACTAGCATGCTTAGAAGCCATGGTCGTGCGAGATTGCTGCTACTGACTAATATTGCAAGTCCTTTCCTCAGTGGGCACATCAAAGACCTCAGTTGGTAATACTACTTGATCCCACTGGCACACTAGACACAATGGCTGAAACAGTCTGAACAAGAGGTGCAACTCAGCGCCGAGGCACAAAGCTTCTTAAAGCAAGTGAGTCTAGTACACAGAACACAGAACATAGAACATAGATTTAATCTCTTATGCCGATAAGATTTGCTTTCAACACCCGCCTGAGACCAGGTCCACTAATACGATTATCCCTCAATGGTTCATCCACTATGAGTGCGCTCAACCGTTCTTAGTGGGGTAGGGTGGGCTTGCATTCAAATATAGTCAGAATGGCCCTCAACCGAGTCTGGCCCCGGGGTTCAGGAAGACTTCTGACGTTAATTTAGATGCTAAAAATACTTAATCTAAGATCCCCTAAATCTATACTAAATTATGTTAAGTTTATCTAAGTTTACTTAAGTTTACTTAAAGCCTTTTTATTACTCAGGATAGAGTCCGTAAATCTTATTGTATCCCCTTGTCTGGTTTGAGAGGCGCCACGCTCTTCTGGGAACTAAGTTAGAGCGCTTGTCATTTATCGATCCAGCGATCCCAACCATCTCATCAAGCAAGCCGCAGCGACTCGCATCTGGGCCCACGCCGCGCTAAAAAACCTCGCCATAGTGACAACCAGGTGGAAGCCGGACAAACCAAATGTCCGCGAGAGTGCAAGCGATGTTCTTCGCCTGCTTCAAGAGCTTGAGGACCCCGCGATCCTGCTCAGCGTCGTGAGGCCGTTTTGCGTGGCCCAGTGCGTCGCGGTTGTGAGTCATGAGAAGGTATTTGGGTCTGACGGCGGCATCTGGGTCACTGCGGTGGTGTTTCGGGCGGGTGGGAGACTAGCTTCGGATTTTGGACTATGTGTGGAGTAGGAGAGGAGCTCTTGGTGCAGAATGGAATATGGCTGCGTGCTTTGGGATAATGGGTGCGCCTGTACTGTTGCTATAAGGCCTGCTTGATGATGATGAATCTGTGAAAGAATGATAATTAATTCCATCTATCAATTGATTCACTTGACGTGATATGTCGAATGCTCCTCACAATATCAACTAAGTAAACAAGAGTGAATATTAAATCTCAGGAAGGCTTGTCGGCGTCACTGCCTGCTCCTCCTGTTGCTTACTCAAAGCCTGAGGGAAAGGCGTCAACACCGGAGAAATATCACCCCACCACTTATCACCATAGCGTTTATACCAATCAATCGTCGTCTTGAGCCCTTCATCAAAGCTTGTCTTTTGTGTCCAACCAAGCATCTTGAGCTTGGTAGCATCAACAGCGTATCTCTGATCATTGAATGGACGGTCGTGAGTATGCTTTACCCAGCGCTGGAAGTCGTTCGCGTCTTTGACGTTGATACCCATCTCGGTAAGGATAATATGACAGAGCTCGACATTGGAGATCTCGTCACTTGAGCCGATGTTGTATATTTGACCGATCTCGCCTCTGTGAAGAATGGTATCAAAGGCGTCAGCGGCATCTCCTGCGAACAGATACCGGCGTGTTGGACTACCATCTCCATGCAGGATCACCGGTTGACCGCGGTGAAGCAGTGAGACGAACTTGGGTATGATTTCTACACCCAGGATTAGAGTCAACGCAACAAAATGACAGGTGGGGACTTACTCTCAGGGTACTGATGCGGTCCATAAACATTATTACTTCTCACAATGATAACAGGAAGTTTAAAGCTCTTTTGATACGAGTTCACCAACATCTCTGCAGCAGCCTTACTCGCAGCATACGGATTCGTCGGCGATAGAATACTCGCCTCAGGAAGATCATCATTCCCATGTGCAACCTCTCCATAAACCTCATCGGTAGAAATGTGGATGAACCGCTTGATCCCGACTGTTTTCGCACTCTCAAGAAGGACATGGGTGCCGTAAACGTTTGTCTCAGTGAAGCTGTATGAATTACCGAAACTGAGATCGACGTGCGATTGCGCTGCGAAATGGAAGACAGTGTCGATGTTATACCGGTTCAGACAATCTAGAACTTCGCTAGGGCTTGTGATATCGCCCTGATAAAAGGTGAAGTTGGGTTTCTCCCGGAGAGCACGTGTGTTGTTGAGGGAGGAGCAGTAGTCCAGCTTGTCGAATGAAATGACGTTGTATGCGCCGGGGTAGGTGAGGACGAGGTGTCGAACGAGCCACGATGCACTGTCTTGTTAAACTCTGTCGATTCGCCTTCTGGGGGACTACTAACATAAAGCCCTCGCCTCCTGTGATCATGATGTTCTTGACATCCTGCTGCGGTTCAAACTTGGTGCTGCCCGTTAGAATGGGCGCGTGCTGCCAGATATCCCGCTCGGGGAGAAAGCTGTAGCCCATTGTTTCCGTGATTGATAAGGCAAACTGGCGTGGTTTGGTGGGAAATCACTCAAGCAAAGCTTTCCTACTAGCAGCTATAGAGATTATTACAACATTGCCGTTTATTAACAACTGAAAAGGCTCTCTATTCTAATCCCTGTTTCCCGAGGATGTTTTCAACTCTCGTATTCCCGCGCAATTCCCCCACCCTGCCAGGGTGACTACATTCGATACACCAAACTCTATTTTCCCCTTTGACCCCTTATCCCTTGTGGCGGAACTGACACCCGCTCAATGAAGCTCAGCGGTTAATGGAATAGCGCCGATCTTGTTGTTCACTGTCTGTATCCCTGGATCCCTGTCTCTTGTCTCAACACGTCAACTTACCCGATCGACCTCAAAGTGCTTATTGTCAAACCCGAGCCCAAACACGCAGCGAAGTGTATGTAACTTAGATTGCCTTTGAGCTCTTCCCGGACCAACTTCTTCCACTCCCCAAAGCCTCAGTTCACCACCGTCCTTCATTCCACTTCATACTTCACAACTGCTACTACATTTTACAACACATTCACTAAAATGCCTGGAATTCACACCGACGGCGCAAATGGCCTAAACGGCCTGCACATTCGTATACCTAACCGCTTCCTCATCTGGGGCGGCCGCGGCTGGATTGCCGGCCTTCTGAAAGACCTCCTCCTCCGCCAAGGCAAAGAAGTCTACACCACGACAATCCGCATGGAAGATCGTGACAGCGTCGCCAAAGCACTCGAGGTCTTTAAGCCTTCGCACGTGCTAAACGCAGCGGGCTGTACTGGTCGACCTAACGTTGATTGGTGTGAGGATAACAAAGCGCAGACCGTCCTTTCCAACGTCATTGGGACTTTGACGCTTGCGGATGAGTGTTCTCGACGAGGGATTCACTGCACTATTTTTGCGACTGGGTGTATTTATCAGTATGATGAGGAGCATCCTGTGGGCGGGAAGGGGTTCAGGGAGACTGATGCTCCGAACTTTGATGGGAGCTTTTACTCTATGACCAAGGCCCACGTTGAACCTGTGAGTGTTTCTGATCCCAGTGTTATGTGTGTCTAATATCATGTTCTTGTAGATCTTGGCAAGCTTTGACAATATCTTGATTCTCCGTCTTCGCATGCCAGTTAGCGACGATCTCAACCCCCGAAACTTCGTCACCAAGATCTCCAAGTACGAGTTCGTCGTCGACATACCCAATAGCAACACCATTCTTCACGACCTCCTCCCTGCGTCGATCATCCTTGCGGAGAATAAAGATACGGGGGTTTACAACTTTACAAACCCTGGTGCCATCTCACATAACGAGGTGCTCGGCTTATTCAAGGAGATTGTACGACCGGCGTTTACGTGGAAGAACTTTAGTGTTGAGGATCAGGCTAAGGTTATCAAGGCTGGAAGAAGTAATTGTCAGTTGGATAGTACTAAGTTGGTGAAGAAAATGAAAGGGTATGGGTATGAGATCCCTGAGGTTCATGACGCGTACAGGCAGTGTTTCGAGAGGATGAAGGCTGCAGGGATTCAGTAGTTGCCAATGTTCTCATCATTCACTGCAATTTAGTTATCACCTTGTCGATAGACAGGCTCTCTTTACATGTTCTGGATTCACTTTACTGGACGTCCTCGGTTCTTGAGTGACACGAAGTCTACAATGTGAGCCAGACGTTTTACTCGCAGTCTTTACTTATGGCTCCGAGCGCTTATCACCGCACATAACTTCCCGCAGCTTTTCAAGTCGTTCAATCCTGTTTTTGTGCATCCTATCAGACTGCTCAACGAGGGGCACGTTGAAAATGACGCGTTCTCATTCTTTCTATACTGGCTACATGCTTCTAAATGCCATCCCCATCAACATCTACCAATCCTCCGCACAATCCCCTGGTACAAAAGGCGCCCAATCCATATCCAGCACCATCTTAGCCTCGGGGCAATAATCGTAAATGTGCTCCCGCCTCTCCTTCGTCCCCCAAATACCCCCATGCATATATCCCGTTCCACCAATATGATACCCCATAGGCTCATAGAACCCATCTCGCCAGTCATCTATACCTCTAACCCACTGCCCCGGTCGTCCAGGCTGCTCCATCTGTTTCATCATGTTCACGTGCTCGCACTCCTCGTTGTCATAGTCGCCGTCGCATTTTGGCTCAGGCACTACCTCCTCGGGCCCGCCGTTCATCTCGCCTGAGAAAAGCTGGGATACAGAGCCATTTGCGACTCGACCGTCGACATGATGGCCCAGACGTGTTGAGAGCCAGACATCCTCGGGATCACTGTTGTCGGCGCGCTGTTGGTTCTGCAGAATGCTGACGATACTGCTTACCCGACGGATCGACAGGCCGCCGTTCCCACCATATTGTCCTCCTGTATTCCAAGGTGCCCCGACGTAGTCGTATCCCAAAAACTCATCAATAGTCCGTTTATTATTTGCGCAGAGTATCGAGTCCGTCTGAAAGACGAGCAGGATCTCTGCCGGCTGCAATACAGTATCATACAGCCATAAATTCGTCAAAAACCGAGAAATCATTTCTTGGCCCCCAGTGCTCATATTCAAGGGTATGTACGTCAAATCCAGTTTCCCGGACCTGACGTGCTCGCGCATAGCGGCGGAGGAATTCACATACGCTACTGATTCGTCGGAGCCCATGAAGCGGAACTTCCAGTCTGGCGGCATTTGGTACATGAACTTTAGAATCAGAGGCGCGATGATGGGTTGCGGTCTGTTTTCGATGAGGAGAGCGACTTTGGACTCATTGTATATGGATTGATTGGCGTAATGAAGCGTGATTTTCGGGAGGGTTGGCAGAGGAACTTCTGTCAGGTTGAGGATGATGAGGATGCTGCAATTGTTGTCAGACTCTTCGCTATGATTAGATCAGGAGCAGATTTACCCAGACACTGTTATCATTGCTATAATAGCGATGCGCGATAGTGACGATAGCCGTCGCTGCGCTGGAAACATTGAAGTGATCATCGTGATGACATGTAGAGGTTGATGGCGATGGTGGGTACTGAAAGCAGCTGCTCACCCAGAAATGAGTGCGGTTGCATAAATTGAGACTGCACTGCGAATCATGCTGAACTCTTATCGTCCTTGCTCGGGGTGTCCCTTTGTCTGATGAATCTAGTCCAACCTGGGTGCCAGACCCTGCGCAGGGGATTGCCAAAAACAGTATGGCCCAGCCCAAGTACGCCACAAACTCATCCCCAGTTCTTTGCTTGTTGATGAAGACCGGCTAAGTCATTAGAGTTGAACATACAGACAGACACTGTGTTCTTTAATTTTGAATGGTGCGTTGTTCTTGAGGGCCCAGTGTCCCCAAGCCAAGAGGGTCACTGAGGAACCCGCCATTTCAACCCCCTCATTACTTTTCTTTCATGCCATTCCTCGTCAAATCTGTAATTCGAATAATGATGCCTTCCTTTGTCAAATTGAAGCTTCGGCGAGATTCTCTTCAGGCTCCCCTCATTGCCATCGTAGCATTACTATCTGCGTAAGCGATAACATCCCCAAACCGCTTATCATCTAACAGTTACTTAGATGGTTCATCGCCCTCATCATTCTCCCACAATGCAAACCCGCCATTGCCTCTGCTCGCCAAAACCTCCCCTCGATCGCCATCGACTGGTCCCCCAACAATGATCCCCGAAAGAACTACAACGCCTCCAAAGTAGCGCTCATCATCGAATCCGAGCCCCTACCCCTTCTCGTCCCTCTCATCCTCCATATGATCGGCGTTGTGCCCCCAGATTGGCGATTCATCTTTATCGGATCCAAAAAGAGCGTGTGGACTGTCGGTAGAACGTTTGGAATACAGGTTCAGCAAGGGTTGGGCAAAATTGAGCTGATGCAGCTGCCGCAGCCGTGGAAGATTAGATCGAGGGAGGATAGAAGTCGTCTTCTTACTGATACGAGGTTCTATGACGAGTTCCTACCTGGGGTTGAGTGGCTCTTGATGTTTAGCTCGGATAGTATCCTGTGTGCCAACTCGGAGTTGAGCTTGAATGACTGGTTGGACTATACTTGGGCTGGTGCTACAGAGTAAGCTCCCCTCTTCCCCATCTTCTCTACCAATTAATATTTGTCTAGCAACAGAGAAAACAAGAACCTCGCAGTCTACGGCGATCTCTCTCTCCGCCGTGTCTCAGTCATCAAGCAGATCCTAAGCTTTCAATCACGATACAACGACAGCGCAGCTGATGACTCATGGTTCGGCCCACGTCTTGAAGTCCTGCCAGATGCAAAGCTAGCCATGACTTCAGATCGACCGTTTGCTGTTCAGAACAATATCACCTCGAAGCCGATGGGGTACAACCTTCGAGTCGATGGGGATCTGGTCGACCAAGAGGTCTGGAAGTTTCCTGAAGCTAGGAAAGAGGCCTTGAAGTATTGCCCGGAGACACATATCATTCTTGACATGAAGCTTGAGAAGGAGAGATGCCCTGGAGATAACCTCATGGGTCAGATTGTAGCTTCGACGACTACGGCGGAAGAAGCTTCAACTACTTCATAGAATGGTTCCAGAACTGTCTTAATATTTTATTCCTGCTCAAGCTTTAGTTGTTATGAACATCACTAATGATGTTTTTTCTTCCCAATGTCTTACTATATGCTCGCGATGTATTGCCAAGATCTCAGCGCTATAGTAGTGTAACCGCTCAGGACCCTCAAGAACCCTTAATCACCTTTAGACTAATTATTAGTTTGCGATTACACAAGGTGCATCGCTCAGGAGCTGACGCACAAATGCAGGTCACTTGGCTATACGCTAGCTACTGTCGGGCATACAGTCTTTCGGGACTAAGCGACTCCTCGATAACCCCTCAAAGCCCCGCTCTCCTTTTGGTCTACTTTGTGTTGTCAACAACTGCTAGTCTATCTTGTCAGGCGCTATCCCTTGCCGTGCAAGGGATGAGACAAATCTGGCGGCGCTACTAAACCTTCCGCCCTTGCACTAGGCAAAGCTGATTTCCCAGTCTAGGAACACGAACGGGATTGCATTTCCCCATCGGAAGCATGCCATAGTAGGGGAGCAAGTTGCAAGAAAGCTCAAGGCCTTGACCCTTAGGGATGGAAATATTTAGGTAATTTAGCCGAGTCTCATGGGACTCTTTAACAAGTGTATTTTGGTATCCTCTTTCTATGTAAGTCTTAACCTTTCCTTCGTCCTGATGTCTCCATCGGGTGTGGAAACAAGTAGGTTACTATAGTTCGGTGCTATAAATAGAGTTGTCCCGTGAGGGGCACTAAAACGTCAGCTCCCTCTGTCCCGCAGGGGATGAACCCTGATATGAAGATGGAGAAAGTGAGCTTCGGTTTCTAGGTACTTAGCTAAATGACAGGTAGTTATCCCTATCTATTGCTTTTCCATGTGAAATTGATGCGCTCACCGAAAAGGGCTTTGAATATGTGTCATTCTGAGTTAAATTGCTTAGGCTACACTTACATCACGCGCCTTGCCTCACCTTGTTTCCTCTCATCTCAGACAGTTCGACACATCCCCTCTCTGCCTATTAATCCAACTTCCACCGTTCTTTACACCAATTATGTCCCCAGAAGCAGACTCAAAGCCGTACTTTATCCCAGAAGTGGCATCTCCGTCTCCATCGGCGACAATAATAGATTCTTCACCTCAGACGTCCAACATCGATGATGAAGATTTCGGTAGACGACCGAGTGACTTTGAGCTCAATGATCTCTTTCACGATGACGAACCCCTTCTGTCTGAACACAATGAGAATTTGCGAGAGAAGAACCAGATACAGCCTGTGCGTAGAACATCGGGCTCGGCGATGAAGTCAACCTTTTGGACATTGGTCAATGTTGTAGCGACTGTCTTAATTGTATACCCTCTCACCTCTCTCAAACATGGCTGTGATGCTTACGGAATTCTAGGTCTTCACAAACAAAGCTATCCTCTCTGGCAACTCCCTCAAACATGCACAACTCTCTTTCGCAGCGTTTCACTTCACCGTCACCGGCCTCGTGCTGTTCATTCTCTCCCGCCCCAGATTTGCCTTCTTCACACCTAAATCCGTCGCTGTTCGACAGATGATACCGCTCTCCACCGTCATGGCCCTCAACGTCATCTTTCCGAACCTCTCGCTAGCATACTCGTCTGTCCCATTCTACCAGATCTCTCGTATTCTGATCACACCTTGTGTCGCTGCTATGAACTTTGTGCTGTATAGAGCTACTCTCCCCTTTTATGCTTGCATGGCACTGATTCCGGCCTGTGTCGGTGTCGGAATGGTGTCGTACTTTGACACCAAAGCCACGAGTGCGAGTGCTGCGACGACTGGGTTGTTGGGTGTTGTCTTTGCATTTTTAGGCATCTTCTTTTCGTCACTTTATACAGTATGGCTTGAGAGTTATAGACGGCAGCTGAGTATGACAAGTATGCAGTTGTTGCTCAACCAAGCTCCCCTCTCTGCGTTCCTGCTGCTTTACTTTATCCCCTTTGTTGATAAGGCTCCTGCTCAGGAAGATTTGTCTCTGGACCTTTGGGTCTTGATTCTGATGGTACGTCTTTGCCTTGTTTATATCTCTTGAGATGGAACTTCTGTTAACAAGTCATATAGTCTGGCATTTTCGCAGCATTGGTCAACATTTCCCAATTCTTCATCATTGCGGAAATGGGTCCGGTGACTAGTACCGTCGTGGCTCACGGCAAGACTTGCATCATTGTCGCTATCGGCTGGTACATTTCCGGCAGAGACGTTGCGGATAAGTCTATCATCGGCCTCATGATGGCTTTGCTTGGAATAATCCTGTAAGTAATTTGTGATACGATCTTGGGCCTGTTGACTGATTTGATGCAGGTACTCGGCTGCTATTTTGAGACAGGGCCATAGGGCATAAAACATAGAATTAGACTAGGGTAAAATTTTAGATGGAGCGTAGAACATACTGGAGATCTAACTTGTATCTCGTTTATGTGATTCCCGCGGGCTCATTTCTGTGAGATACTGGCTGATTGGAGGTGAAAAGAGTCGGAGTTGGTTGAGACACGCGCTACCGAGGAATGACCAAACTGGATATAATTAAACTTTAGAGTGGTTCGGGGCGTAGTAGATCCTGGTCGGCTTGGCCGCTGAGCGTGATGGTGAGGTATTGGTTACCTTGTATTTGTACATCAGCAGAAAGAATAATTCTCAGGCAGCTGAAATGAAGCAATAATGCCAGAAACTCGAGAATTGTTATGAAAGGTAGAAAAAGGTGTGTGTTACTATTTCAGATGCAACTCTTTCCACCTAATCATCTCTGATTATTGATGCACAGCGTCTTTACAACCTACTGTAACTAACTTTCAGTGCAATAAGAACAGCGTACTTTTAATCAGGACCACTAACTGGCAGAACCTTGACCAACTTTCTACAAAAGAACATCTAGATTTAAGACCTTTTTTACTCAATCATTCAGTAAAATGCAATTTTAATTGTAGTGGTATCGTTATGCGTTAGATGAGTAAGGGTTGTATGTCAAGAACTTTGTTACATTTTTAGCAGTCAGATAGTTACTTTAGTACTATACGACAATTGGTCTGGTCACTATATGCCACGTTGAGTTACAGCCTTCCGCTGCAGTATGTCCTAGCTAAGAGTAAGTGTAACGGTGGAATAGAACTATGTCTCGCGCTTTAATACTATACGTGATCCCAGCTTGTCATATCAACAACACTAGACGCTCCAGCTGGTACGACGCCATGCGCCTGGACCCAACAAAGGATAACGTCCTGTCTCAGCGCAACGATGACCTGCACGCCAGTACCCGATCGAAAATGGCAGCAGCATATTCCGGCAAAGAAGTTGACACCATCGAGACCACAGTGGATGAGAACGTAGAGCGCTTACTCGAGTTGCTCGACACCGAATACATAGCCAAAAGGAGACCATTTGACTTTGGATACAAAGCTCAGTATTTCACCCTCGATGTCATTTCTGCACTAGCATTTGGTGAGGCGTTTGGCGACTTGGAGACTGACTCGGATGTCAACGGATAACTCACAGCGATGGAAGAGAGTATGCCGACGATCATAACTACAATCGTGATGCCCTGGATGATCAAACTATTGCAGCTTCCTATCTTCAGAAGCATGCTACCGTCGGAAAAGGACAAAGCCGGCGTAGGTAGAGTCATGGCGATCGCCAAGAAGGTCGCTGCTGAACGCTTTGGACCGAACCCCAAGGTTCAGAGAGACATGATTGGCTCGTTTGTTTCGAGGGGACTACTTCAGCATGAGGTCGAATCGGAGATTCTGATGCAGATGTGAGTCAAGGCTTCACTCTCCGTCTCACGTCAACATGTAGCTGACACTCGGAAAGTCTAGCAGGCGCTGACACGACCGCTACTGCCATTCGAGCAACTCTACTCTACATCATTTCCAACCCCCGTGTAGTTCATGCAATGAGAGCAGAGATCGACAACGCCAAACTAAGTCTGCCCATCGTTACGGATGCCGAAGCACACGTAATGCTATACCTCTAAGCCGTTATCAAAGAAGGTCTTCGAATCCACCCGCCAGTCGTCGGCCTCATGAGCAAAGAAGTCCCTCGGGGTGGGGATACATTCAAGGGGCAATATCTACCCCAAGGCACCAAGATCGGCTACTGTGCGTGTGGCATATTCCGCCGAACTGACATATGGGGTGAAGACTCCGATGAATTCCGTCCAGAAAGATGGCTTCGTCTCATGGAAGGGACTCTTGAGCTTGTTTTTGGATATGGGCGTTGGTAATGTCTTGGAAAGAGCATTGCGCTGATGGAGCTGAATAAAGTCTTTGTTGAGGTAAGTTTAATACGAGTTGACACAGGTTGTTTCGAGCGTGTCTGCTAATGCGTCAACGTATCTGCAGCTAGTCCGGCGTTTTGACCTCGCTTTCCTTGATCCAATCAAACCATGGCAGTCCATCAATGTTGGCGTCTTCCTGCAATCCGAAAGGCAGCTTTCTGAGTCTTGTATGCTCCAATCAATCTGCTATCCAACAGCTCAGGATCAGATCTAAATACAAGATACAGTCACGCTGAATACAGTTTCGCGCTATCTACTTTGCACGGACAATCTATGCGAATTGACCCTCTTCTCAACTTCCAAGATCCATCATCCACTGGTAGACCAAGATTTCCATTCTCTCCTAAGATCCAAGTCTTATTCCCAAGTCCTGATAGAGCACGAAGTGCAGAGATGAGGTAGAATGCCTCGTTCTTTGAGCTACTGTGTGGTCAGGAATGTTGGTAAACATTTAGGAGACAGAACTCACAGCAAGATGAGTATGGTAATGCTCATACTTGACGCGACAGTCTCAATATGTGGTCGGCGGTGCCTCTGGGCTGAGCACATACTGCTTATACCAAGGCCAGGAGACCTCGAGTGCCCAGACTCTCAGGCGCTGGACACCAGCGATGACGCGGAATGTGGAGGAAAACTCTTCGGTCGAGCCAAAGCCACGACTAGTCGTCCAAAGAATCTACAAGTCACTCAGTTAGACACCATACAAGCTGAAAAACAAAGAGGCACTCACGGTTTTGCGCTCGACAAAAACAGATGCCATGAACTTCCATTCATGGCCCTGGACGATCACATCAGGGATGAAAGGTGGATGCTTCAGGTCATCACCAGCGAGCTTTTCCAAATGTCTCCACTGAGCCGCATGCTATACGCCCATCTGGAGTGCAGCCTTCTTGCCGCTCTCATCACCACGCTTCGTCTCGATGCTAAACGAGATGAGACAGTCGGGAATGTAATCGGTATGGTTGATGGATGCATCCTCGAGACTCGTGCGGATGGTATCGATGGTACTTGCGAGGTTGGGCTGCGCGGGATCGTTCTCCGGTTTGATGTAGCAGACGTAATTAACCTTCTTGCCTGAGGCGGACTTGATCTTGTACTGGGGGAGTATGCTGGCGCTGGTGCTGTTCATGGGTATCAGCGAAAATTGGTAGAGGAGGAGGTGATAGACTTGCCAAGGCGCGAATCCATCGAGCTGTGAGGGGCGGGAGTTGGATCCGTGGAACACGGTGTTGAGTAGGGGGAGGTGGACAAGGCCGTTCCATGCATGCTCATCGAAAGAGCTGTCGCTACAGCGGATGGCCTGAGATTCGAGCAGCATGACATCGCCAAGGGAGACCTGTCGATGCGAAGCGGGGGGGTATCGCTTTTCATCCTTGTCGTACATGCCAGGCGTGAAGGACCCATGAGCAGGTGAGAGCCCTGGGATCTCTCGCTAATTATTCTGTGTCAGTTGACAAACGGAGAACATGAGTGAAAGAGATCAGCCAACCTCGAGATACTTGGGAATCGCCCCATTTCCATCGGAAATATCCTTCATGTCTTGGTACAGTTGCTTCAAAGACTCAGGGACGTTTGAGTCCGACAGACTGAGCGTCTTCTGCACCAGTTGATATGGCTGGACCGAAAGAGCAGACAAATGCTTCGTCGGCGATGACTGCTTAGATATGCTGGTGCCCTGATGCGAAGAGCCACGCTGGGAAGAAGTGTCCGTCGCAGATCGCGACGGTTGCTGTCTCGGTGTGTCATCGCGAGACTCATCACCGCTCGCCTCATCCTCAGCGCGCGCAAGCAACATTTGGGCGAGGCCAAGTTTGCGCTTCTTGGGAGCGGGTGTGGCAGGCTGTTCCTCCATGTTGCCCGAGAGCGGAGGCGAAGGCGGAAGATTGACGACGTCAGAGAGGGAGCGCTTCTTGGAAATGGGTTGCGGGGGATGAGGGAGATGGGGAGGGATTTCGTTGAGCCAAAAAAGAATTTGTTGATTGATGCTATTCATGTTGCGTGCGGGAGAGAAATGTGAGATCATGACAAGGGCTGTTGAAATGGATCTGAAGCTGAGGCCAAAGTGCAGTCTGTTGGTGATGCTTGGCTCTGGTTCGCGGCAACCAAAACTTGCCAGTGTCAATGCCAGCTCTTTTAAGAGTGATTCAGTGCAGCCTCGGTATAACAATCTTCCGCTCATGAGCGCCCATTTTAACCAACAACCAATGCTACGATCATAACCCATCCTTCTTATACGAATCAACTCTAATATCCTTCTCCTTCTTCACACCTAGCGGATTCCCATACGCATCATCAGGATCATCCCCAACACAATGATGACACCAGCAGAAATTCCCTGGATCGTGCGCCCTCTTCACAGCAAGCAACTGCTCATACCTCTTCTTACCCCAGTACCTGTCCGTCCAGTTATGCATCACATACGAACTCTCGGAGAAATAACTGTTCCCACCAAGCTTGTAGATCGTGTCCTCGCACGGCTTCGTCGATAGAGTGCGTGCGTTCCATAGCATTAGACCCGAGCGGAAGCCGGGAGATATAGCTGTGTTATCTGGCTGTGCACTGCCGAGATTACCGGTGATCGAGGTGTAGAGGTAGTGGAAGCCGCAGCGCCATCCCATCGGATCTAGGGACGTCTTGTAGGGGGTTTTGAGGCTTGAGACGCAGATATCTAGCACGTCCATCATGGGTCGAGGCGAACTTTGTCTCCATGTCTTGGCGGGAGACAAAGACCGAGTTTTGTGAGCCTGTGGCATCGTCGGAGGGCTCGTGGGGAGCGGGCAGCGGGTTCATAACGGAGATCTGGAATTTGTTGGGAGGCATAGAGAGGAGGCAGTCATACGCTGAGTTGAAGTTATCCTCCTGCACAGTCTTTGTCTGCAGCACGTCCTTGAGACTGTCTCGGAACATAGCATACTCCTGTTCCTTCTGACCACCGGCGTAGAAGTACTCAAAGTTGGAAGTCCAAGTGGCCTTGCAAAGGTCGCCCTTCTTGTACTTGCTGGTGTCAATAAAGAAGCCAGGCTGCGTGCTCACCTTGGAGTTGAGCCTCAGCTGCCACTCTGCAAAGCGAGGCCACATCTCGCGCAGCCACTCGTAGCCAAGCTTGTCATTTGGGCCAGGGTAAAACGTGCCGGACTGGGACATGAAGACGCGACTCAGACCTCCATCCGGTACAGCGTGAGCGCGGAGCGTCATGGAGAGAATGACGCCCCAGACACCGCTGCCACCACCGCGCATGGCCCAGAAGAGCTGAGGATTCTTCCGACGACTGACGATCTTCCTGTGAAGGACAGTCTAGCCGTGTGCGTTGTGACCGACTTGCAGAACTTCAATCTCGAGCACGTTATCGACGCCCAGGCCCATGGATGGTGCAAAAGGACCATGGCCGCCGCCAATATGGTATCCTATCATGCCAACGGTAGAGCACCATCCCGACGCCACAACACGATCGTGCTTGGCAGAAAAAGCATGCATCTCAGCAAAGATAGAGCCAGCGCCAAAGCGAAATGCACCAGCGGGAGCCAACGCTGTATCCTCGCTCCAAGCCGGAAGAAACTCCTGGTTCTTGAGCAGGATCGTGCGGATGAGGATGCCGCCGGTAGGGCATGAGTTATGGCTGTTGTACTCGTGGCCCGTACCAGCTGTTGCGATACACAGACGATGCTGCACGGCGAATTTGATTGCAGCTGTTGTATGGCGCTGGTTGAGAGGGAAGACGACGATTAAGGGGTTCCAGTTGCGGTATTCGTTTTGGTGCAGTGCTGCCTTGCACATGTCGGACGCGGTGTTCCAGATATTAACGCCGTCTTTGTTGTTGAAGCATGGCCGCTGCATTTCCTCAATATTCTCATAATAGTACATCGCCTTGAGACCCGCGCTGCCTAGACCATAAAAGGCCTGGTTGTTGATTGATCCCGTCAGAACTGGCGCGGGCTGCGGCGTTGGGTAATTGTCCCACTGGAGACCGAGTCGGGGTACTGTAGGGTCAAGAGCTTTTTCTAGTTTCTTGATAGCCGTCTTGGTAGGCCAGCAGCTAGAGTCCTCGGGAGTGCACCATCTGTGGTCGTTGAGTGGGGGAAATGAACCAGCAGCTGATGAATCAGCCGGGTCGCACGAACCCGCACCGCAGTTGTCGTTCTCGGGACTGCACGAGTAGCGACACTCAGCGCTGCATGGATTACACCGCCCCATAGCCCACTGCGTCTTCTTATCTCCTGATACACAGTTGAGCATGGCGTAGGAGTATACTGGTTGGTACTGGAACGTGAAGTGGCAGGTAGTGACAGCACCACTGGCGGTAGTGAGGAGTACTCTGTTGGGATCCTGTCTAGAGTGAGAGACTGAGTAGAACTCCACGCCGCGCTCAGGATGGTTGGGCCACTTCAGCGACGCCTGGCCATCCGAGGTAAAGCTCAAGTTCGCGAGGCCGTCTTCATGGTGGCTGGATACCTGCAGTGAACGCCATAGACCCAGGAGCGAAGTAGGTGCACCGGCAATGCCACGTTGGGAGTGGCTGACAGGGCTAGGCTCAGAATCGGATTTGGTCTTGGTTTCAGACTTGGACGGCGGTGAGATAGCGTCCGGAGAAAAGTAACAACCGTCGGCCGATTCCTTACAGCGGAACATGAGAAAGTTGCCACAGCCAGGTGTGTCCATCGCAGCGTAGAAGCTCGCCGGTGCCGGTTGACCAGTATGATTGCAGGTTAGGAATGCTGCCTCCAGCTCGCCGATATCAGGTAGTCGCTGCACCAAACATTCCTCAAGTCTATTACCTCCGCATCGCAGAATCAGCTCTTTAGACCCACGCCGCTCGTAGCTACATGTCTGGGGATACGGACTGTCAGTAGTGACCGTCAAAGCCTTGTCAGTAAAAGTCTGTGCGAACTCGAACTTGCCAGACCCTCCCTGCTCTGCACCGAATGAGCGCCAAGTGCCTTCCCAGGGTGATATGTTATTGCTGCTGCTAAAGGCTGGCATGGCCAAGTCCAGCACTGCAAAGTTGGCCACTCCATCACTATTTGTTCCGCTGTCACTCGCTTCCACCGGCGCATTGCTCGGATCCAGCTCAACAGTGCTATTGAGCTGCGCAGGCGGGCACAAGTCCCAGCTATCACCGCACGCAAAGCATTGATCAACGCAATCACCCGACATGCGCGGCACGCTCTGTACATCAGTCCCCTCCCAGCCCACGGTAGCGAGATATGCGCACTGCACACAGCCTGCGCTGACATTCGACTCGAGATCATCCGAACCAGGGTCATCGAGCTGCTGACGCAACTCAGCGTTGGCATTAAAGTCACTCGCTAGCACAAACGCCGTGCGGAAGTAAGACTCCTGCGATAGGCGGAATGCGTTACCGTCAGCGCCGGGGATGACGGCGCAGGTGCCGTGCTTCATCCACTCGGATAGGATGAAACATTGCGTTGTGTTTCCGAACTTTGGGTCCGTCGGCTAGAAGTGTTTCAGTAATTCGGCAAAGGTCTTGAGGATCGTCTTATCAAACTCCTCGCCGTTAAGACACCCGTACGGCTGGTCCTTTGCACCATTGCCCCCCGACGAGCTGGGCCATAGACCGTGTAGAGTATACTTAGCTGACTTTCCGGTAATACCGGCGTCACCCTTCTGCATCGCCAATGTGTACGCGTCGGCTGGGATCAGTCCGGAGGGATGCTGCCTAGAAGTTCATAGAAAGTAGGGAGGAGGCTTTTGCTGTTTCTGGCCGTTCTTGATCGTGATGCAACTGTCTTTCTACTTGAGGCTGCATGTCGCAGCTTGGAAGTTAAGTGGGTTGAATTGGCGCAGGGGGATGAGGTTGGAGGAGCAGTCGTCTGACATGCCAGTGCACTTGGCTGATGCGAGGCCGACTAAGACCAGCACCATTGCAAGCTGGGCGTGCCAAGTCATGATTGACAAAGAGTAGTATACTGTTTATTTGTTTATCTCCTGTTATATTCTTCTGTTTTACTTATCCAGGTCAAGCGCTCAGGAACAGTTACCTAGCCCTCTATATAATTACTCCAGCATCTAACTTCAATAGCCTCCCTTGACGGCCCGCCCATTCGAAGCCTCTGTCCTCTCAACTCCTGTCTCCTTGGCCTAGAGTCGTAATGTAAGAGCTAACTTCAACTAGCTGATGCGGCTGAGTACGAAAATATCGAATACGGCACAGTCGCGACGGCCGGTGCTTGGTGGCGGGCGGAAGCACGGCTCAGGCACTGAGGTGATGGGAGGTGGAAGTTCAGGTGGATTTACAGACTAATCCAGGCCCAAGCCACCAAAGGATTAGGGCTGTCTTCTCCATTTCAAAAGGCATCTCAGCTAGCCACAGCTTCTTTCTAATCCCATTCCAAGTCATCGAGTGTTCTTGTTAAACTCAGTATGGAACTGGTTCGGGCTAACGATCGATAGTTCCAACGACAGTGCCCGATCTGGTTGGGCTAAGGACGGTTCATGGCTGTCAGATCGCCAAGACGGCATCGTCGATAGGAACCGCCGCTAGTAGACGGAACTTGCGGGTTAACAACTCCATTGCATCCCTCGACCCATTCAAACCTTCTCATTTCATCTCTCAGTTCGCCCGAACCAACAATCTCCGTCTTCCTTGCCGCAAAGGTAAGAAATACAAAGATCATTGGCCTCAACTAGCCAATACATACTGGCGCCTGTCTACTGCTTGGAGGTTTTCTTAGAGCCAGGTCAATCCCGAATGCGAGACAATTAAGCCATTCCAGGAGTAGTAAGGCCAGCAAGCACTTTAACGGCTGACCGAACTGGCACTTTTAATGAACCGCCTACAGTGAATAATATGTTCTAGTAAGCACAATCGTTATCCTTCTGTTCAGGCGCACCTCAGAGACAGCAAGTCAACAAAGAACCATAACTCGCTTTGTTCTCCAGTACCATCCTGAACCATGTTCATGTTACAGATGTTTCCATGAAATCGAAAATGTATTATTACAGCGTTACGTCCATCAAGCAAGTTCTTGATCGTTTCTTTGTAATGCCTTATTTTTGTGTACTTTACAGCAACTCCTGATCATTCGATAATATTATATATATGCTACTTTATTCTATATGAACAAACCCGCTTTATGGGTTTACCAATACATCTAAATAAGCTCCTGCACCGCTCTATACTTTGCACCACAGTACCGAATACCGACCACGTCACAGCAACTCATGATACTACCCCAAAAGTTGACTTCTCCTCTCTCACAGCAAAATGGCACCCTTTATGGAACTCTGTATCCAAACCAACATTATCTTGAATCACCTTCAACGCTCTATTAAAGAAACACAGGGCACGTATCCGGGAGTTTTTGGGCCCAGTGCGGACAACAGCGGCGGTACTATAATTCCTACCCCACAAAAGATGGCAGCGCTTGTGGAGCATATGTATCAGGTTGGTCCGCTGGTCGACGCCTCGCTCATCATAGCTACCGAGGAATGGCAACAGCAGCTGGATGAGAGTCATAAGAGACGATTTACATTGTCGCAGAACGAGGTGCTTCAGATGCTGCAGGATCTGAAGAGGCGCCGCTGGCTAAGTGGCTATGTTTCGCGATTCAGGGTCAAGGATAGTGGTAAGGTGCGGGAACAAGTTGTTGAGATACTGGGTTGCCAGTTAGAGAAGTAAATTCAAGAGTGTTAACTTACAAATATAGAGATTCCCCTTTAAGTGCTTGACATGATCTAACAACTGACTTTATGGCCATATCTTACTAACAGGCTAGGTAACAATATCAAGAACATTGCATTCCGCATTGAACCATGCCAGCCGTACTACGCCCTCGTTGTTGCCATGCTCAGAACATCAAGTAGGTTTATTGCAAAAGAGGTCTGAAGACGAGCAGTTTACTGGTATTGACAATCGTTGACATTAAAGTAGCGATTGCCTTATTGCTAGGCTAAACTGCTCCTCAAGACTGCCGGTAAGTTGGCACGCTAAAGGCAATATCATTCATACTCCAGTGACTCATTCGCCGCTTGCTTTCAAAGCCTTCGTTACCATTTCGCCTTCTTAGGCAACATTGAGGGCAACGAGTATATTGCCCGTATGTGTTTATTGGTGCTCTTTACCTTTGTGCCCTGGGCGCTGAAACCTCATTTAACCATTCAATCTTATCACACTCATTTCACCTAGTCAATCTTGATGTCATATGCTCAACTTGATGTCTGGTTAGAGCTTCCTTTTATTAATCATCCTTGAATTTATGCCACAGCCTGGCCAATATATAGTGACGTGCTATTCCTTCCGCCCAGTACATAGGTCGGAAGCCTTCCCGTCTTCGCCCATAGTGCTATATGCGGCTTTGGGAAATTCAACGGTTGCGAACCGGTTGGTCTCCTCGGCTATCAAGCGGTCCACGGTCAACAAGCATTTTAGAGTACGTCTACTACCATCCCATCAACATAATGACCTTCGTTGAAGGCAAGGGCCACTTACAGTTCTCTACGAAGCATATACCAAGTTGCTGCATCTGTGCTTTGTGAATGTAATGCAACCGAATCTACGTTTGCGCGGGACCTGTCGTCGAATTCTATATTAAGGCACGAAACCTTTTTTACTGCTGAGTTACAGCTCCCACACAAAGTTCATTTTATCTCAATCAAAGTTTAGGTTAATCTTAAAATCTTAGCTTGATCGAGTAAACTCTATGAGCACCGCATATATAAAGGAATGCCTTGGTCTGCCAATACAGCAAATGTTTTCCTCGTCAATATTCCTCTTTGCCATCACCCGTATCGCGCAAACGCCCGCTCGCAGCTCATCTTCTCATGAATTTATTTTCTCCTCTCCTCGGCAGACAACTGAGGCCCTTCGGCAGCTTTCCAGTTCCACGGAGATGTAGGATATATTACTCCAGGCTCTTGTAACAGCATCTAACTTCATCAAAGCGATTAAACCAACCACCATCACAGCCATCGGGCTCAATGACCTCCCGGATAAAGTTCTCCTACCTATCATTCACAATATCTATACTGGGACTGATAAATCTTCTCTGTTCGCTTTCTTTGCCCTACACCAAGTCTCCCAACGCTTTAGACACCTGACTAAAGACTGAACCTTCGACTCACACGTCTTTTCAGACAAGGATTACTGTGAGAAATGTTTCGGCTCATCTGGGGCTTGGACACGTAGATCTGAGAGCACACCCTTCAATCTCAAGAACTTCGACCTCCCCCTCACTAGAGAGCTTCACTCCTTCGGTTACAAGGCCAAGAAGGGACATGTCTGTTTAGACGGACTTGACGACTTCATCAGAAAGGGAAAAAAATGCTCTACATGTCAGAAGGGATTCGATACTAGGAAGAGAAAGCGCGCCTCCCTAAAATGCAAGTTTGCTCCGCGACACTATACCGACTGGAAGTTCTGTATAGATTGCGAGGCTTTTCACCCATAACCATGCTTTGCAGTCGGTGAGAACATATGTCTTGCCAAGACAGGTTACATTCGGCTTTGTGACCACAAGGTCCTCAGCTGGTATGATGTCCAATACCCATCCTCCAACAAGAGTCAGAAAATTGAGATCATGAGTTGCGAAGATCCGAGTCACTATAGTCCTTGCAGCAGTGAACTTGGGGGGCCAAAGGCTGAGATGATCACATATACAACAGGTGGTGGTTTGTTGTTGCTCACATTTGCCGGTAACTCGGATCCCGATCTGACACCAAATCAAATTATCAGCGATATTCGCTACGGCATGAATTACAAAGAGGAAACGATGACGCTTCCAATGAGGGTTATAGAGGAAGCCATTCGATCAGTCCGAGAGAAAGGGGGAAAGCACTTTGCACCAGAACGTATATCAGGAGATCTACCCGAATTGAGTGATCTCAACCTTCAAGACGTCTCCACTGATGCCTCATCCCCAGATAATCCAGTCAAGGTCATCCATCCAAAAAGGGCAAAGCAAATAAGTCACTCATCTCTACTCCACGGCAATCCGACTCAAGACAGCGTGAGCATTATAGCTGAAACCTGTCTCTATCACGGTTTCAGAAAGAATCACTCCTGTATCACGGTTCGCTACCAGCGCAGTATGCACGTCGGCCGGCCGCAAATGTCAGGGAGTCGTATACTTACAGGGGCCCCTCTTGTGTTGCTGAAATATGTGATGATAAAGCTTGTCGAAATTACTACCCGATAGCAAGTAGCCAGTCACATTTCGCAACTTCAGAAGTCGAACTATCCAGAGCGACCGAGCCAAGGTGATGGTAGTGGCGGCCGATATGCGCTTAGGGAGAATACTTACTTAACGGGGTCATGAAATGGACTGATGGCTTACTGGGTAGGACATTGCAAACTAAAATCGAGAACTCATCCTAGAGAGAACATACATGAAATATAAAGTAGTACTTACGCATTGGCAAGCGACGTGCTATGTTTGTCATTCATCAAGCCTTTTGGGTTAGGTTTCGGAGGTTTGCAAACGACTCTGGCAAATTTCAAACCCGGAATTTATGTAAATAACTTACCTATGGTTTTGGAGACATACGGTAGGGGGAAGAGAAATGGTGATCTAACGGCGGGTCCAGGGTAACCAGCGATTACCTTGACGGGGCGTGACCGTGTCACACACCGACTGATGACGAACAGCAGCCTCTACGCGACCTGCCAAGGGAGCTGAGCCACGTGAGTGCATTTGTCGTTCGGTTTCGCCACGTGGACTCGGCGTCGAATTGCCGGCTTGGCCGATGAACGGGTTTGAGGCTGAATGGCTTGGATGATTGATGGCACATTGGTGTCGGCTGATACCCGCTTGCTTGAGCAGAACTGGCAGAATGTCAGGACACAGCTGTCATAGTATCACGGGCTTGGCGTTGGCGGTTTCGTGAATTTTGCATTCTGGCCAGGTTAAGCATACGAGTTCACCACAACTGTCGTGAATGTACGTACAATGGTCAAGACTGTGCGCGACAGCTGTGCTTGTTCCCGTGTCCCGAGGCGAAAAATCGACGCTAACGAGCCAGGGTGATGATCTGATGCGACCCTGGGATCTCAAAGAACGCATCCGATCCGACTAAGGGAAACTTTATCCTAATAAGTAATAAAAATACTTGGGTAAGTTTAGCTTATTTTATTAAAAACTTTAGATCACTTTATTCTGACACCCTGACAGTTTTATTCAGTCGCTGTGGTCTTGTTCCCAACCTCACGTCGCTGATGTCAAATGCATGCGGGTTTGCAAATGGCATGCGACAGACGAGGTTCCCGCTTATTGCTCTTGGGTTTTTAGAGTGTAGCGATGCACAAACAAACAACTCACCTTGTCAGTTCTGGAAGGGCCAAATGCGACTCTAAATCACCTATGGGGTAATGCCACAGAAAAATCGATCTGTCATCCCTCGTTTTAAGAATGGCATCAAAAATAAGCGACTTACCCGAGGCTCTTCGAAAAATATGATAGTGGGTAAAGCAAAACAGTGGGCTGATTGGGGAGTCCGGAGCAGCGTGATACGGGTTTGCGGGGGATTTTTCCGTAAAAGTCGACCACCACCAGACAAACTCCAACGGCAGCCGGGCCGTCGAATCATGCGGCTCTAAGAGATTTCCCTCTATTCAATGGAGCTAACCCCAGATGAGGCACCCCCCATGGAGAAAAGACCCGGGGACAGCGGTCCTATGAGGCTGGGCGGGCAGTTTAGCCTATATTCCCGGGCCGGGGTTCTGGGGTAAATTACAGGACCCGGTTAATAGGTTAATCTGTAATGTTAAGTGACAGGGCCATCTCATATTTAATGTCCAGCTTGGCGCCAAGTTGGCTTTTACTCTTTTCGCTATCACACTTGCATTTTGTGGCTTTTTTCCCCCCTTCCAGAATACCAAAGCTATCTTTCAAAATGGTGGGCTTCGCTGTCGGTACGGCTACGACCAAGCAGGACCTCGCCGTCGCGCAGGCTGAGGCTCCTCAGCTCGCAAAGGTCAAATGGTGGGCTGATCCTGGAATGCGCGTGCTGTACTTTTACGCCGCCATTCTGTGTGTCTGCTCTGCCACGACTGGTTACGATGGGTAAGAAGAGCCAAGCGATCGCCCAGAATACTTGGCGATGCTAACGGGGAGTGTTTTTTTAGATCCATGTTGAACACGTCGCAGGCCATGGACGATTGGCAAGACTACTTTGATCACCCCAAGGGCTCCAAGCTTGGCATCCTGAACTCGATCTACCAGATTGGCAGTATTGCCAGTTTCCCCTTCGCGTACGTTGTTTTCCATCTGCGGGGCGATGGTTGGTGGAAACGAAACAGAAATAGAAACAGAAAACTAACTGTATTGGGTATAGCCCCTTTATGGCTGATCACTTTGGCCGAAAGATTCCTATTGCAACGGGATGCCTTATCATGATTCTCGGCGCTTTCATCTCCGCCTTTACCGATGGCTTCGGCAGTATGTTATCAACCGACTCACGTATTTGAGCAGCGCTGATGTATTTTGACAGTGTACCTTGGTGGTCGATTCCTCGTCGGTTTCGGAAACTCCCTGGCCCAGCTCTCTTGCCCCGTTCTCCTCACCGAGATCTGCCATCCTCAGCACCGTGCCATCGTCTCCGCCATCTACAACTGCTTGTGGAACTTGGGTGCCACTCGTAAGTCAATTCCCTGCAAGCTTACCTCTCACAGCCGTTAACGGATATCTACAGTATGCGCTTTCATCGGTCTCGGTACGATCAACATCAGCAGCAACTGGTCATGGCGATCCATCACCCTCATCCAAAGCGTGCCATCCCTGATCCAAATCACCTTCATCTGGTGGATCCCCGAGTCTCCCCGTTGGCTCATGGCTCACGAGCGTCATGAGGAAGCCCTTAATATCCTCGCCAAGTACCACGCCAATGGCGACGCCAACAATGCCACCGTGCAGTTTGAGTACAATGAGATCAAGGACACCATCGCCCTTGAGTACCAGGCTCAGAAGAGCGGCAGCTATATTGATTTCATTCGAACCCGCGGCAACCGTTATCGTCTCATGCTCTTGATCTCCCTGGGTATTATCTCGCAGTACTCTGGTAATGCCTTGATCAGCAACTATTCCAACATCATTTATGAGGGCGCTGGTATCAAGAAACAGGCCCAAAAGACCGGACTGAACGCAGGAGAGAACATGCTCAAGCTCTTCGTTGCTATTGGCTGCTCCATGGGAATTGATAAATTCGGTCGTCGTCCACTCTTCCTTACTGCTACTGTCGGTATGTACAAGTCCCCCCTCACTAATTAGTTTCTCAGGCTAAATTGCGACTAGGCATGCTGCTGTTCTTCTTAGCCTGGACAATTGTCGCTGCCCGCTTCGAGGCCGGTGGCGAGGTCGAGATCAAGCGTCTTGGATACCCTCAGATCGCCCTCATCTGGCTCTTCGACGTCTGCTACTCCATCGCCTGGTCCGGTCTCATCGTAGCCTACGCCCTGGAGATCTGTCCCTTCAGACTCCGTGCCCGTGGCCTCACTATCATGAACTTCTTCATCCAAGTTGCCCTCACCATTGGCAACCAGACCAACCCTATCGCTCTCGAGAATCTTCCCAACAAGTGGAACTTCTGGTGCTTCTACACTGTAAGTGCCGCTTCTCAGACTTTACTCTCGTGTTCAGAAGACTAATATAGAAATAGGTTTGGATCGCCGTTGAGCTCGCCTTTGTCTTCTTCTTCTACGTTGAGACTAAGGGACCTACTCTGGAGGAGATTGCTAGAATCTTCGATGGTGATGATGCTAATGTCGCACAAGTCGACCTCAAGGACACTGAGAAGCAGGCTGTTCTTGAGACCACCGAAAAGGTGCATCATGATGAGCGCAGAGACTTGTAAATATCTCTACGTTGGCTAGGAATTTGATCGTTACCGACGTCGTCGACAGTCGGAAACACCTAATAGTTTGATCCCTTCTTACTATAAGTCCACAAAATGACTGGACGCTGTTACAAATACAACACTTGTTGAATCTACCTTGCGAGCCTGAACCTTGATCTTGATCCTGCCCGGCTTAACTATCACTGCCATCAACATTGTGACTCTGTCTTAGCCAGCTAATAGCCTCTTTACCCCTATCTTCTCATTTAGGTAATGAAGTAGTATGTATCACTTTAGAAGCCGTTTTCTTCCGGAATACCTTCTCCAGGGAGGATATACATACACCAATATGATCCAGATGCCAACAAGCATAACACGTCCTATGTTGAGGCAAAATTCGTTGCCGCCTGGTGCTTGTCGTATTAGGCCCGGTCCTAGAAGATAGCTCTGAGGATCTTGTTTTAAGAGCTAGTTGTTACCAAAAAGAAGAACCGCCATTCGACGGCCAGCGCCGAGCCTAGCTCTGGCCATGGAGAAGGGGACTGTCGCAGGATGGGGCTCCCTGGAGGAACCAGATCTTCAACTCGGTGACGACTTTGCTAGAAAACCTATCATATTTGCTGTCTGCGTCTCGGTGCTGGCGGTTAGGCGAGGCTCTGGGATATTTAGTCAGATTTGGGATGATGAGAGTATTTTCAACGTTATCTTCGTTCGTCCGTGCTCTGCAGTCATGCATGGATTTGAAAGGGTTGGAGTTGGTCGCCTTCTTGGGATAGCAGTAGGTAATGAATTCCAGGCAAGTAGAAAGAGAGATAGATGCCTCTTGTAGGAAATAAGCATCTCTTTTATCATATAGATGCCTACCCAGACCGGCATTGCGATAACAGACATTTTGCCCAAGGAACATAGAGACAAGGAGATGCAAGAAAACCCAGACCTCTGACCTAAGTAATAAAAAGATTTAGATACATCTAGGCTCTTTTAATAAGACTTGAAATAAATTTATTCTGGTACCTTGATCTAATATCAGAAGTTATCCTGCTCCCTGAGGACAGGTAACTTAGACTGGCTTATCGGGGATAACCAGGGAGGTTTTTGCTGATCTTGTTGCAGGCTGACCATTTATCACCAACGCCACTACCAATCATATCACTAATAGCCATCCATCCTCACATGCAGGTTTCAGCTGCTAAGGAACTTTCTGCCTACTGATTGCGGCGCTTACCTCCCCGCTCGGGCGATTTCAACTTCCCCCGCACCTCAGCTTCCTAACACCAATCACTTCTGTCTAATCCATCACTAAACTTGAAGGAGACATTGAACCATCACACTACTGCCATGAAGCAGCTTTCGAAGCTCAAGAAGAAACTGAGGTCCTCGGACTCAGCTAATCAACAATCATCTCGGTCAGCGTCTTTGCCCGCAACAGCTTCAACCAGCCAGATCACGACTCCATCATGCCATCAGCCTACTGAGTCTTCTTTGACCGTCCCAGTCATGAATTCTCCTTCTATCAAATCCTCATCCACTGCGATAACCGAGACAGCAACTGTTCCTTCGCCCTCCCTAGAGCCAGAAAATGCCATCCTAAGTGTACCTGAACGACTCTGGAACCAAGCCTACGACATTCTCGAAGAGAAAGAACTAGACATCGTCAAAAGCTATGAAAAGATCCTGGATTTAGCGCAGAATGAGTGGGCTGATACAGTAGCTCCTGAGGAGATCCAGAACCTGGGACACTGTAAGACCGACAAATCACGCCAGATGTGGAGACTGGTCTACTCTGGGCTTGAGAAGTCTAAGCGGCAGGCTAAACACAAGGAAAGCCTATCAACCATCATCGAAACCATTGACAATCTTAAAGGAGTAGTGGATAAGGCTGTGAAATACACCTCTGAAGCCGCAATTGTGTGGGCGGGTGCCAGCCTCGGCTTAGAAGTAAGTCCCCTGGAATTACTCGAAGGACAATGGCTAACATGACCTCAGATTCTCTCCAATCCGATGAAGGAACCAGGACTGAATCGAAAAGGCATTGCCTATGTCTTATCGCGAATGGAGTGATATTGGAACTTGGCCGAGTTGGTGCTTCAGGACAATTCGACCGTTCCATCTGCCGCCTTGCGAGCCACCTTGGAAACCCATATCATCGACTTCTACAAAAAGCTCCTCCTGTTTCAGATGCGAAGCGCTTGTCTCTACTATCGTAACTGGGCAGGTGTTATCCTAAGAGATGCCGTCAAGTTTGATGATTGGGCCGGGGAGCTCAACACTATCAAAGATGCAGAACGTCTCATTCGCAAGGACATAGAGCAGTACGACAGCCAGGATATCCGCTTGAAACTCGGAACGATCGAAAAATCTGCATTAGACCAGGCTGAGTCGCTCGAGTCAATCTGCATGATCCTTAGAGAGGAAGCACGATTGAAAGAAAAGAACAAGCAAGATGACAAAGACAAGGACTGTCTCGCCGCCTTGTTGGTCACGGACCCCCGCATGGATAAGAAGAGGATCCAAAATCAAAAGGGTGATCCACTCAAGGAATCATATGAATGGATCCTGAAGAGCGACGCTTACGAGACATTCATTGATAACCCATCGAGTCGACTTCTTTGGATCAATGGATCGCCTGGAAAGGGCAAAACGATGTTGCTTTGTGGCATCATCGATGAACTACAGAAGAGCCTCAGGCCCATCTCGTTCTTCCTGTGTCAAGCAAACGTCAAAGAAGAGGACCTGTCCAGCGACATCGCCGTTATGAGAGGCTTGATCTATGTTCTTCTCGAACATCAACCTTCCCTCATGTCAGCGATTCGCTCGAGTTATGACAAGCAAAAAGACAGACTTTTCAACAGTATCAACAGCAGTGAGCTTCTGGGGGATATTCTAACCACGATGCTTCAAGACCCTAGTCTACATGACGCAGTCTTGCTTGTGGACGCTCTAGATGAGTGCACGATTAACAGACCGAAGCTCATAAATCTCGTCGTGGGGCTGTCTAAGTCCTGTAACACCAAATGGATCGTGTCAAGCCGCGACTGGCCTGAGATCCGACAGGAGCTTGCAGATGCAACAGGGTTGATCTCGCTCGGCCTTGAACAAGAACATGAGGCGGTCTCTCAAGCTGTCAAATTATATATCAGAAAGACGGTTGATGATATCGCAAGGACGAAGTGGAAGAATGACTTGGAGTTGAAAGAGAAGGTCTTCAACTATTTGCAATCCCATGCGGACGACACATTCCTTTGGGTAGCATTAGTGTGCGAAAGACTTGCCAACTCCGGTATCGGAAAGCGTTTGGTCATGGAGGAGCTAGTAAAGTTCCCCACGAGCCTCACAGCCCTTTATCAGGCCCTGATGAATCGAATAAATTATTCGCCCGAAACTGATCGCCTGAGACAGATCTTGGCCTTGGTTTGTGTTGTTTACCGCCCCATCACGTCGGCCGAGATACCGTTACTTGTCGAGTCCATGGATGATTACGATGAAGATGACGTGGAAGATGCAATAGTCTCCTGTGGCTCCTTCTTGACAATACAGGATGGGGAGATATTCTTTGTGCATCAATCAGCTAAGGAATTTCTTCTCGATCAAGGCCACAAGAGTATATTCCCATATGGAGAAAGCCACCAGCATGCGCAAATCTTCTCTCGATCTCTCGAGGCCATGGAGAATACCCTTCGACGGGATATCTACGGACTTGATTCACCAGGAACCGAGGACTGGGTTGAACCTTCTGTCCCCGGTCCGTTGTCCCCTGTCGAGTACTCGTGCGTATATTGGTCTCGACATCTTTGTAAGTCGGACCTTACAGATGAGACAAGTTCCTCTTATCTCAGAAAAGCTTTGCATTTTTTGCAGATGAAATTTACATGCTGGTTGGAGGCACTGAGTCTGATATATGAGCTTTCCACTGCCATCACAAGCATAATGGCTCTAGAAACTATACTTGTAAGGATTTCCTTTCTTGGCATGTGTTCAAATAATTGACCTCTGTATAGGACGATGTGAAAATGCCGGAGGTCACTGCTTTTGTTCGTGATGCTTGTCGGTTTATCGCCCATTACAAGCCCGTTATTCACGATGCTCCCCTTCAAGTTTACTGCTCTGCACTTATATTTAGCCCCGAGAGCAGTGTAATTCGCCAACAATTCTCTCACCAAATGCCCGAGTGGATTTCTGTCAAACCGAAGATGGATGAGGATTGGGATGCTCTTATGGAGACCCTATATCTTGGCTACAAACCATATGATGCCGCGTACTCTCCAGATGGCCGCTACCTAGCCTGTTCAACCCTAAGCAAGTGTCATATTTATGAAACAGTCTCGGGTTACCAACTTGATAGAATGACTGTATCATTTCCATGTACGATAGCATACTCTCCAGATGGGCTCTTGCTATGTTGTGTTCATGCTAAAAGCATATCGATTTTTCATGCAACTAAATTCAGGTTGATACATACGCTTGAGCTCGAGGCCGACCGATGCTTCTTCATACCAGAAGGCAACAATATTGCAGTCCTGTTCGAAGAACAGGTTACTGTCTTGGACTGGAAGACTGGAGCTCGTGTCTCCAGTCTCAGCCGGATTAACCAGAAAAAGAGCAACGTGGCCGTATTGTCCGCAACTTACATTGCCGCAATCTTCCCAGATGCAACAAAGGTCAAGATTTGGGATTTAGTCACCGGCGATTGTAAGTATACCTTTGACTGGGATTTTGAAAAGATTCGTTCAGTCGCCTGCTCATCAGATGGACATTGGATTGCAGCAGCGTCAACATTTCATGTTCGACTTTGGTACTTGGATAATACACAGAATTGGGTCCACAAACACGACTTGATCCATCAATATTCAGTGGGGAGTCTCATATTCTCAGCCGATAGCCGCATGCTAATCTCTGGCTCATATGACAATTTTGTTCGGATCTGGGACAATACAGGGACCTGTATCAAGGTACTGAAGGGGCATTCAGGGTACATCACCTGTCTATCAACATGTCAGACTGGAACTAAGCTAGCAACTGGAAGTGCAGATGGAACTGTTAAGCTTTGGGACTTATCTGATATTCTTTGGGACCAGCTCAGGGAGAAGCGACCATCATCGGTTCAGACCTGTGATAGTTCATCTCAAGCATCAGAGCAAAGTTCTTGTTTTGATGAAGATCTTCGTATCGATAACCTGCTGTTTTCTCCTACTGGCAGTATTTTAGCAGCCTTATCATGTGGAGAAACTCACTTCTGGGATACGAGGACAGATGCCTGCACCAAACTCTTTTTCTCTGGTGGGCAATCGGACCCTGGCGAAGTTAGCTTCACACCTGATGATAGGCTAGTGGCGATGAGGGACATGGATGGTAAACTTGGCGTTTGGGACACAGAGCTTCAGGTGCAGATTCACTCTTCCGATCTGGACGATCCTAGGTTTGTAGGGATCGCCAAAAATGGGCAGTGCGTGCGATCATTGGCCGGCTTCGACAGCGACGGAGAGAAAGTGCTCAAAATTTGGCACTTGATCGAAGATGCTCAAACACAACAGCACATTACTGGCGAAATTCTGCCCCTCAAAGAAGTTCAGTCGTTCCACAGATTTATTTATTCGGATAAATGGACATTTCTTGCTATCGGCGGCGATTTTGGCCGGCTACAGCTCCTGCATCGAAAATCGGGACATTGGGTCGATGAACCACTTCCAGCTGGTGGTGGCATGAGACTTTTCGGCAGCACGCCATTGGCATTCTCTCCGGATGATGAATGGCTTTTGACATGCAACGACAGCCCGGGCTCCTTCGTTGTCAGACAACTGACTTACCCATATATTGTGAAAGATCTTGGATCCCTTGATGCTCCAACCCACAGTACGCCGGATTTCGAGGAACCTTACTGGAGAATAGCCACTTCGTTAGGTTTACTGGGTCTTGGTGAGCCCAGAAACTTCGAAGGCACAAGACGTATGGGATGGGGTTTGTCCATCGACACGGATTGGATTATGCGGGGGGGTGAACGAATGCTCTGGATACCTGTCGATTATCGCCGGATGGCGTTGGACATTAATGCTTCGAGAGTAGCATTTGTTTGCCCTTCGGGCCAGATAGAAATCATGGGGTTCCGATAGAAACCTGGTGCCGGGAGATCAAGATATTAGTAGTGTTGCTGGCTACATATTCTGGTTCTTCACATAAATGCATCTTCCCGTTTTTGTGGTGATTATATGCGAGCCTCGGATATCGCTGCCCGTCGAGCGGTCTTCATTGCTGCCTGCGACGTTGAACTGAGATATGGATCGCTTGTTAACTACCTTCGTCGGTCTACATGTAAGTGTTGTTTCTGTAGCTCTCTAATAAAAAGACTTTTCCACTATGCTCTCTCTTATTGGACTTGGTGAACAGAACTATCAATACAGTCAAAGATACCTCACTAATCTTTGTTTTGCGCTGAGGCGATTTAACCAACTCCAGAAGTGCCCGTTGATAGTAGTGTTGTGAATGTTGCAAATCCACCATGACTCTTTCTCCTAGGACGACGCTTTGTGTATCTATCAAAACACTATTTATCGAGAATAGTGATGAATCTGAAAGGAATGCTGTGTGATATCCGGCTTCCCTCCCGGCAGCATCATGCGAAATGGCCAACCTTGAGAATGGTATATATCTGCCGCTATCCTTTTAAGCCAAACAGTGGGCACAACAGGAATCCAGAATTCGCATTTATCACACGCCAAGATCTCCAGTCCCGCTGTCCATGAGAGATGAGCCTCCCCTTCCTCACCGATCGAGAACTGTGCGTGATCCAAGGACAAGTGACATACAGCTGCTATGAAGCCATGAGAGGAACCGATCGCATGCATCTGGCTAACCTGTTCGAGTGCAAATACCCAGCGCCGTATGGCTTCACCTGGGTCTAGTCTCATATGTGCTATGCGAGCTGATGCTATTAATGTCCTCATGTGCATCTGTTGATCGTTGATGTCTTCTGGACAGGGAGGTAGATCACCCAGTGACTCCTCAAGTGCTGACTGTGCCGCATCGAATTGTTTCAGACCGATGTTTGCCTCTACCACTGCCAGAATCAGCCTTCGGAATCCACGACGGACGCGGTCACCTGGATTGATATGCTCAAGCTCAGGTTCTGGTACATCACTATCGTAGCACTTGATCTTGTTTTCCATTTGGGATATATGAAGCCAGCCCTCAATTGCATGGTCCCGACGAGTACTTGGGCGTGGCCCACGCCACAGAAACTCGCGTATTTGCGCCTCTGACTTGGCAAGTTCTCCATCAATACGATGGAGTATGCTGCTGAATAGTACAACCGAGGCGTGGAGATAGTAGGGCATTGACTTTCGTAACTGCAGTTTGGCCTGTTTAGCTGCAGCACGGCGGATGGCAAGTGAGTCTCTCTCGCAGAAATACAGGACAGCTTCAATAACGTGGGTTCTGAGGGAGGCTGATATCTTGCATGTCTTCAGAATCCTTTCTAGTATTGGCCACACTTGTTGTTTTAACGACGGTGACCTGGGGTACCAAAGTCAGTGATGTTGTAGAAAGTCGGGGATGTATCCTACCAGTCCTTGTTCCCCTCATAGCACAGTGGGCAAACAAAACAAATGAGCTTCAGCGCTGTCGTCTCGAGCACTTCGATCGTTTGTGGCGTTAAGACTTCCTGTAGAGTCGACATCCGTTCGGGGCTGAGGGACAAAGCTATGGTGCTGTCTGCTTCGATTCTATCGACTACATACGGACCTGCCATAGCCTCAGAGAGCTTCGCTTCATTGTATAGAAGATCCACTAGGGCAGTAGGTAGGCCAAACTGAGCAGCACTGGTTTGATCAACCTCCCCGTCGGCGTTCCAACGTCGTTGTGGCAGGCGAATACTCTTCAACAGGACAGCTGGTATGTCGGTGCCGCCGAGTGCGTACATTATATGGGATAACTGATCTTGAGCAGGAACAAATAAAGTGAACTCGCCAAATAGATTATGATATCATACTGGCGGAGGAGGGTCTGTAGGCCAACTCAATATTACAACGTATCGCATCACGTTTGGGATCACTAACAGGATAGCTGACTAAGGACAAAGCGTTGTACAAGCTCGTTGTAATTCTGAAATGATGGCTTGAGGGATGATAAATGGGTGACGACTTCTTCATCGTCAACACTCAGATATCTCTCATAACTACATAGAATCAGCACACTCTGACATTGTCAATAGGACGAAATCACATACGTTGAAGCTGGGACGTCGAGTGGAAGCCAGAACATTGCTTCTACGCCACCTAGTCTCTGGGCTATCTGGTCATATTTCCTGCCAGGGTTTCTCAGATCTGTGAAACTCCGCACTCCGGGAAATACCTCAGCCACTTGAGGAGGTGCCAGTATCTGAGCGCCAAATTTCGATCGAAGAAATATCACAACGCAGGCAAGTCGGCGCCGCAACTCAAGATGAACACGATCATTGGAGCCGGCCCAGAAACCAGTCACATCCTTCTCGAATCTTGCGAATACCCGATCAACAGGGGTGAGGTCAACCTTGTCTACAAACAGGGCCTTTTCAGTTCGTTGGTTTCGTGGTATGATCTGATACTGCACCTGACGACTGAGCGAACTCGCCTGCGATAATAATTATCGCAGATGTTCTAGATGGCGATTCAGCTCAGGGATCAGTTCTTTGACTTGGGCCTCGTTGTGGTCCTTCGTCGGACTGTACGCGTATTCGCTGTCCGCATTCCAGTCGAGCCAATTATCAATCTACCATGACATGATCTTATCTGATCTTGTGGATCCTAACGTGAATATCCTGCTCGTGAAAATTCGGCTCATGCAAATATCCCAGCTAGTTGCCGCCCACTCCACTCAAGGACAGAGGAACAAGTGTTTGTCGAGCAGGGGACCAGCAAATGGACTGTTTCTTCACAGTGAACAATTCCTAATGATGAAAATCCCTGTCACGACCCATTATGACCATAACAGCCTATCAAGCTTGTGGTCGAAAGACCGAGCCTAGCTGTCTTGGGGCCGAAGCCGACGGAAAACCGAACGAGATTGATAAGAACATGCTCATTTGCATATGCTGGAATAAAGTCCGTGGTCAAATACCAGCCTGGATTCTGCATCTTATCCGAGATGACCTTCCCATTGATAACCAGGTTTTCGAACGTCACATTGCTGATCGTCCGGTCCTCATCATACACGACAAAGATAGACATGCTGGCATTTGTCCCAGTGTACTTCAAATCACGCACCAACACGTCCTTGATCCCTCGGCCGGGTGACGTGTTGTACTTGGTATTGTACGTGACACGGAAGTTGAGCAGTTGGCCAGCACGGATATCCTCGACACGCACGTCGTCAATCAAGACGTCTTGGATCAGATTGCCGTCTCCAGGATTCAGTGCGATGGTCCCCTGGTAGTCGACCTGTCCCTCTCTTTGGTCGAGGATATCGATGTTGCGGATGGTCAGACCTGCAATGGTCTCGGGGTCCTCAGTATTGCCATGGGTTCCAATATTAATCGGATGGGCAACATCAGCCCACAGAATTGAGTTCTGGATGGTGATGCTTGTCGAGTTTCCATACCATGCATCTCTGTGAGCGTAGACCGCGATACAGTCGTCTGAATTGCGCAGGAAGACGGAATCAATAAGAACATTCTCGCAGTAATACACGTCCATACCATCTCCCCATTATACGGCGCTGAAGTCGCGCCAGTAACTAAATCTCACGTCTTTTAACTCGTAAGCTCTAGGGAGGGAGTTGATACCAACTAAACGCTCGATCAAGACATTGTTGGATCGGTAGATCTGCAGAGCATTTCCTTATGGACTATACAAGAGACCTCGTCCACGTATGGTCACATCACTCGAGTTGGTTACTGTGACATCAGGAGCTGAAATGACTGCTCCGCCGGCGACATACAGAGTTTTGCCAGATCCGACCTCGAGTGTAGAGTTAAGCTTGTGATAGCTAGGCCCATAAAATATGACATCCTTATCTTGCTGAGATGGTGCGTTTGTGTCAGGGGGGTTGGTGAAGATGTGCAAGGCGTCGAAAATATCGTCGTTGACTTGAACAATAATATCTCGCGGTTGATCCAAAGTGAAAGTGATAACAGAGCCAGACTTCTTGGGAGTCAGGTTGAGGTAGTACGGCCTGAGAACGGCCTTGGAAACTCGATCTTTGAGATATCTGGCTTGGATCTCTACGGTACCGTTGAAATCGAAATAAGCCAGAGATGAGTTGTGCTTGATGGAACCGCCAGTGGTAAAGTTGTTGACGTCGTTGAGAACAGGTTGATATGTTTCAATCTTTGCCCACTTACCACCGGGGACGCGAGCCTTGACGTCGAAAGAGGTCGCGACCGGAACGCCATCAGGAATAGGCCAAGTCTGAAGAAAGCCCCGAGGGGTTTTTGCAACTTCAGTAATGGTTATTTGGCCAAGAAGGAAGAAGCATGCTGACTTGACAGCCGCGCTGAGTCTCATGGTTATAGTTGGACAAAACAAGGTGTAAGTAAGGCAGTATACGATTGACGTGACGAAGCAAAAGATAAATCAAAGAAGTTATCGTGTTCAGACTTGGCTAATTACGTATTTGTACACGGAATTGAATGTCGCCAAAGATGTAGTAAAGGATACTCAATTACGGAGTCCACTCGGCACTCTACCGGTAATTCCCCGCTTCCCCGGACTAGAAGGCTTGCATCTTGAAGCTCACCATGCTGATCCCGGGGTCGTTGCCGATACCCTTTCCATCGCTGCATCCTGACTGGGCTTTAAGCAATACTGGAGCGCAAATAGTAGTGTATCGCACCCGAGAGCCAAACATGTGTCGATGGCCGATGAATAGTCCGACCTGAACAATCCGAGGCGAGGCTGTAAAGGTGTCAACCGCGGGATCTCACGTGCTTGCCGGAATCGTCTCGCAATGGTGGACTCTTATAGTATAGATCGGCCCAACTGGCGTGGATTGTGAGCGCCCAATCAGACTGATAAGTGAGTTTGATAAAATTGCAGTCAAAAGTCTTTTGCTCTTGCTGTGGGCCGGTTTGCGTTGTATTTTATGTCGTGGCTTGCAGTAGCGTAGGACTTATCACCATTGACCGGGAGTATTTACAGCGAGTCCAACGATGAGCGCGGGGTATAGATACCAAGGCTTTGCCAATTAAATCACATAACAAGCGGCAAATAAAAGATCAATCCCAAAAATTACCCCTCATATGCCATCAACAACATGGACTATATTTACGAGCCGCTTAAACACAACAGCATCCGTCTATTGAGGCTTGCGCCTGGGGAATGGAACGCCCCAATTTGCTGTGAACTATATCACGTACCATTAGATGAGCCAGATCCCTATGACGCTCTGTCCTACTGCTGGGGTAGCGCAGATAACCGCCCCAGCATCAGCCTCAGCACTTGTCCTCACTTGGTCACAAAGAATCTTGAAGCCGCGCTTCGTCACTTACGTTCAGAAAATAAGCCCCGAACGCTATGGGTTGATGCGCTCTGCATAAATCAGCAGTCGTTTGAAGACAAGAAGGTTCAGGTTCTAATGATGGATGAGATATATCGCCGTTCTCAGAATGTCATCAGCTGGCTGGGTGAAGCGAGCCACGACAGTGATGAAGCTATGAGAACGATAAGATATTCGCCTTGCGAGGTCTGGTATGCGACCAGGACCGCCTCTTAGAACCTGATTACGAGCAACCTGTTTCAACGGTATTGATGAACGTCGTTGAATTCCTTGTTAGGTCTTGGCGAAACCTGCATATCTTGCTCGGAAATCGCTTTGAAGTGAACCCCGACGGTCCTAGCTGGACGCCTGATCTTGGAAGCCGGCTGAGGGGGGATACCACATTGAGAATATTCAACAAGACGTTTAAAGCAGATAATGGCCAAGAACCAACCGTCGAAATAGATAAGGGTTTGGGAACTCTAAGCTGCAAAGGTGTTTTACTCGCAACTACCAGAAGAGTTATTGGTCCCTATATACAAGGTCAAAAGCCGGCGGATGAGGCTTCTGTCTATCAGGAGGTTACCAGTGATGTTGGAAATCATCAATTCTTCACTGAGATATGTGATTTCTGTCGCTCCCTCTCAGAAAGGGACAAAACCTTCCTGTGCAGGACTCTTGTCATGGATCATGACTCATCTACACCCGGGGATGATCCCTCATACCCGGCCCCAGCCGAGTTTGTTAATATGATGCAAGTTCTATTCGGACAGAAACCAGTTTCCGATAGCTTCATACATGAAGGGGGCCGTATTAGCAAATTTGTAGAATACATCGCTCCCTTTTCGAAGTCAGTGGAAAACGCAAGCTGTAATCGTTGCTTTTTTGCTACTGGAAGTGGGGGCATGGGAATGGGGCCATTCTCCATGAAGCCTGGTGATATAGTTGTGGTGTTATTTGGAAGCCCCTTCTGTCTTGTCTTGCGGTCGGTTCAGGGAACAGATTGCTATATCCTTATCGGTGATGCATATGTTCATGGTGCGATGAACGGCGGACTTGTAAAAGCAACAAAGCCGGATGACTATCGAACCTTCGTACTTGTTTAATCATCAATGTTAATACAGGCCTCAAGCTTGCATCCTGTCCTCGCCAAAACATGATCCCACGCACAACAGCAGAAGATCTACGAGTACTTAGCTCCGCAACAAAAGATTTTAGCATTCACGAATGTGATTAGCGTACCGTGGGCCCTTATGATTCAGGCATAAATGACTACTTGCGTCGGCAGTTGTTGTCTCATACATTGCCATAGTAAATTGACTAGTTCTTGGTGTCTCAGAATCGAAATGCCGCGCCTGGCTTTGATCTTCCCTTGAACCTTTTCTCCAGAATCCTCTCATATGAGCATTGTTCCAGCTGTCACCTGCATTCTGGTGATTGATTCTCCATTCTTAGAAGGAGATTTAAAGATTGTGTAATGACTAGAAGTTCCCGACGCAATGACAAACTTGCAACTAGCAATACAGACCCAAGCGCATATTGCTGAACTGCTTCTCACCCGCCTAGATAAATGAAGGAGATAGATGATCGCAATAAATAAATGTCGGAAATAAACTCGGCATTGATTCCCCAGTCCAAATGGAAACACTGTCGTTCCTGGCTAACTACCGGTGCTGTCTTTGGTCAGCAGGTTATGACATGGACAGCTGCGCAAAGGCTCAAAAGATCCACGATAAACATCCCAATTACCAAGTTGGACGATCACAGACCATAAGATCAAGGCTTAACCCCAGCTAACCGAGCAAAGTCCAATTCCAGGACAGTTCTACTGCACAACTTCTCATATCCGTAGATACTAACACTGCCATGGCATGCAACGAGCCTATTATGCGTTACGGCTTCAGCTCCACTTGTGACGAACCCAGGAAGACTTAAATAACCTCCGTCCATGACTCACATATAGTAGCATTATCAGGAATGGCTAGTAATAGCCACGACTCAGTCTGGGAAACTTTTAACAACCTTGAGAAACTATAAATTAGCTGCATCTTCAATCCTCATTACTGAATCATCAGCACTCACAATGAATACTTTGCTAACACAACCACTTTAATCTCAAAGATCCATTCTTATCACCGCCATGAAGGTCTCCACCATGCTCGTTTTCCTGCCCTTGCTCTCGGATGCTACGCCCAAGCTTCCGGTTTCTTCTATCGATCCTGCCTGTCTTGAGAGTCTCACCAGCGTCACCGAATGCATTAAGAACCTCAAGCCCACCGGCGCAGCTGCTCTTACTGATGTCGCAACCTGGTTAGTTTGATCCTCCTGGTTATTCTATGCCATAGATCGTCAACTCATAGGATATAGCCTTGCCGAAATTGTGGCTGGGATCCAAAAGTGTATCCCTGGTGTCCCTGGCGGCTTGCCCTCTGGTCTGCCCTCTGGCATCCCTACTAACCTCCCCACCGGCCTGCCGGTTCCTCTGCCTACTTCTCTACCTGGTGGTCGTCCTGGAAATGGTACCCCTGGAGTCCCTGGACTTCCTTGATCGCCCTCCAGCATACCGACAGCCCGGCAGACTTCGTTCACCTGGAGGACGAATTGGCCGTGTTTGTTAACGGGACGCCTTTACCAAGGTGTCTTATATTTGTTTGGACGTTGCTCTTGACCATCGGTGCCTTTGAGTAGGAATAAACTTGTTTTGTATATCGTTCTATATTTGAAACTCTTTGTCATGGTCTTGCATAATAAGGCTTTCGTAGCATATGTGCAGCAATGGTCAAAGAAACTATGGTAGATCTTGGTGACTGTATGTTTGCGTGATAAATCACACTATTCTTTGACTACAACGGATAAAGGCAGACCGGGCCGAAACAAAGCCAATTCCTAGTTCCAGGTATATGTGGAACATCTCTGAGATTCTGATTCAAATTGAACATATAGGCAGAAAATCTAGGCGGTCAAGGTTTTCGAAAAGGATGACAATTCTGAAGGACTGAACTATCCAAAAATGAGGTGAGAGCGAGCTGTCGGGATGTCTTTAATAGATGCTATCAGCTGGCCGGTATTGGCCTCAGGCCGGGTCTTAAATGATACAACATCAGCCTCTAGCCATGATAGCAGCCCGATTATCGAGGATTTACGGAGTAGACATCTGTGATATACAGGGCGAAGACAAATTCCCGATAGAAGAATCCAGGGATTTGCGCGAAGGGATGAAAACTTGGGGCCTCGATCCTATATAACATAAACACTTCGTCAAGATTATTACAGCTTAGTAGAACTTTATACCAGTTTATTTTGCTTGCTCAAGACTGCCAAGCATCCCTCAGGTTTGCTGCCTGCATGAGCCCCCTCAAAGTCTTTGACTAGCCCAGGTAAGGTTAGCCTATCACGATTGTTCGCTTAAGCGTATTTGTCATCCTCCACCTCGGCATTATGTTCCGCTATGTAACTGAGTGACTCACTGATCTTTATTTCATGATTAATCGAATCCCTACCTTCTCGTCTCTCAGCAAAATCAAGTCGACAAACCGCATTGTTACAAACATGTCTCACCTTACCTACACGTCCTACGAAGGTTACGGCGAGCGGGCCAAGAAGGACCTTTGGTACAGCCAAGCCGTCCGTGTCGGAGATATCATTGAATGCTCTGGGCAAGGTATGATTCACCCCTAGAAATGGAAGTAGATTTACTGAAGTGCTATCAGGTGGCTGGGATCGAGAGACAGAGAAGATCGACCCGAATATTGTTATACAAATAGAGAAAGCATTTGACAACGTGGAATGTGCGTTGAAGGCAGCAGGTAGTCGTGGCTGGGAGGATGTTTTCTTTCTGCGGTCACATCATCTGCCCTGCAATGACGAGGCAATTGAGACGATGGTTCGCTGTCTCAAAAAATATTGTCCGAATCACCAACCGACCTGGACAGCCTTGGGCGTTCCGCGCCTGGCTCTTGATGATATGCGAGTCGAGATTGAAGTGCGCGCGCATGTCCCCAAAGATCGAGAAGAGAAGTAAATGTGATGGTTGAATAAACCGAATAAACAGATACTGAAATTGAGAATACTATCAACTAGTAAGCAGATTGCCAAACGTAGAATCCACCATGAAAGTCATTTTCGGGTCTCTTGGTCTCCAGGGTTGCCGTGGTTCTATAAGATGTGTGATTGATACTCGTCTCGCGGAGCGACTTGAGAATGGCTTTGATACTTGGGTTAGGAACTATAAAGAAGAAAAGCCTGCTCTTGTCATTACTAAATCTATCGTTTTCAGTCCTTTGCCAGATATCGCTCTTTCTTGAGTTGTTATCGTTATCATCATGACTGGGGCTGTTCAGCTTGATCTAGTCCTAATCGGGAACTACAGCCAATCCAGAGTGCGTCATTATTATAATTGCGCACCAACAGGGATGCTGAATTAGGGACTGAGAAAAAAAGATTGAGAGGCCAGTTGTTAAGGCATAATTGGCAAATTGGACACATAATGACCAATATCAAGCACGCATCTCATACCGGATCTGATAAGTAAGACGCGAATGATCTTCTTGTTTCTCCTCTATAAAGTTGGAGAACGGTAGATAAACCGTTTCTCTTGGCTGCTGGATTGATATGGTGCTTTCTTACTTGGTCTGGAGCGTATTGAATCTTACAACCAGTCATCAAGGCTGGTGACTTTTGAAACGCCATGGACAGGACTCTTGATCAGCCGGGCAAATGATAGAAATCCTCTAGCTCCATATTGCTACTTCTACTCTGACGGATTTCTAATTGGACCGGTTGCCAGTTGTAAACTTTGGGGCTGTGAACATGAATGAGGCGGATATTGCGTCCAGTTCCACTGCGGGGAGCCCGCTCGTGATCTTGCTTTGAGGCGGCCACAAAGAGTCAAGATTGGAGCGCTTCGAGTAGCGCACTCTAGCGCCCTTTCACAGATCCATCAGTCATACATGCCTAGATAGCGGGGTTCACCTGGTGTAGGTAAATATCTCGAATATAAATACTCTCCCGCCTTTCTTTTCTCATCCTTTCATCTTATATACCCTTCAAAAACACTACATTTCACCATGTCTCAAGGAAAGACCTTCACCCTCAGCACCGGCGCCAAGATCCCGTAAGTGTAAGCCGCGAAGGTAGTAGAGGAGAATGAGCTAACTTGTTTTGCAGTCTCCTGGGATACGGCACATGGCAAGCCTCCCCCGGTGAGGTCGGTCAGGGTGTGTACGAGGCTCTCAAGGTTGGATACAGACACTTGGATCTTGCCAAGGTCTACGGAAACCAGCCTGAGATCGCAGAGGCCTTGAAGAAGTCCTTTGCCGAGATCCCTGGCCTCAAGCGAGAGGATGTCTTCATCACCTCTAAGCTCTGGAACTCCCAGCACGACCCTAAGCAGGTTGAGGCTGCTCTGGATGACTGCCTGCAAGAGCTTGGTCTTGAGTACCTCGACCTCTACCTCATCCACTTTCCCGTTGCTTTCAAGAACTCTGGAGCTCCTATTGGTCAGGATCTGTTCCCTCTCACCGGAGGAAACCAGCCCGATGGTGACGTCGTCATCGATGACAGCATGTCCATCGTCGACACATGGAAGGGTGAGTTTGGCTTATCTACTCATGGATCTTGGGACTCTGCTAACCTCTGCATGTACAGCCGTGACCGAGCTGCCCAAGTCCAAGGCCCGCGCCGTCGGTGTCTCCAACCATACCAAGGAGCACGTAAGTAATTTCCCTCTGTTACACTGAAAAAAGACGCTAACGCGACCTGAAGCTCGAGGCAATCATCAAGGGCACCGGAGTTGTCCCTGCTGTCAACCAGATTGAGCGCCACCCTCTCCTGATCCAGAAGGATCTCATTGATTACTGCAGGGAGAAGAACATCCACGTTACCGCATACTCTGTAAGTTGCTGCAGACTGAATTCGAGATTTCAAGTGCTAATTCATGCCCAGGCTTTCGGTAACAACATGGTCAACGCTCCCCTCCTCTTTACCTACCCCGAGATCAAGGCCGTCGCCGAGCGATTGACCAAGGAGAAGGGTCAACCCGTCTCCCCTACACAAGTCCTGTAAGTCATCATTAGCACGTGACACTGCTTCACCTGGCTTACAAGATTACAGTCTCGCCTGGGCCCAGGTTGGTGGCCACAGTGTCATCCCCAAGTCTGTTACACCGAAGCGTATTGCCGAGAACTTCCAGGAGATCGACTTGTCCGAGGACGATATCCGCGAGATCGAGCAGGTCGGCAAGGAGCAGCGCCGTTACAACGTTCCTTACGTTGCTAGTAAGTTCAACCTCAGTGATCATCAACAAGTTCAGTGCTGACCATCTCAATAGACAAGCCCCGATGGGACGTCAACATCTTCGGCCATGAGGATGAGAAGCCTGCCACCCACCAGGTCATTATTTAGACAAAAGCAAAAGTAAATATAGAAACGCTTGACTTATTTTCTCGTATTATGAAGTGTATCTCGAGACTATGTACTTGGGACCCGCCAGTGATTTATAATGGTCCACAGAAACATATCTCCTGGATATTCATCACCTACTACTATCTCGACTTCCAAATGACATCGAGATCACGGCAATATCTCAGGGCGTAGGTCATTCTTGTGACCTCCCACGAAGCTTCAAGATCTTCCTTCACCACCAGTCTATCTTCAGGGGCAGAAAGAAATATTCCCAGCGTATACGCTGGCCAATTACCCGCATATGATCTGGCCCATTCTCGACTGCCTTGGTGACTCTTGAGGATTTTTAGGAACAGCTTTATCTGCCACTTATCCCTGGATACCACAGATGGCATAGTCCCCCTGCTTCCATGCTCACTAATCTGCTCAAGCAATAGAGACGCAACTAACGCGTATAAATAGGTTTCGTCCCGGATTTTTGAGCTGGGTTTCTTTGTAACTGTATCAGTGGAGCTGTAAATAGACTCTGATTCCGGGTCACAGAGTTGTGCTTCCCAGCCTTTTACCTCATCTTGTATCCGACTGAGGACTTCTGGCTCCAGACTGACACCTGAACGGTAGCATTCCCGTAATATCATGGCTGTACGAAAGAATGACAACGGTAGTCCTAAGACAGGGCTTTCAACATTCCAGGGCGCTCCTGATAAGAGTGTTGACCTGTCGAGAAGCTTCTCAACACCATCCCAGAAATCCGGGTCGAACACAAAGTCACATTGACTGCTTTCTGACCATAAACCTGTTGAGAGTAGGAACTGCTGGTAGATGACACTTTCGAGGGCGAGTCTGTCGAACAATCGTTGAATGCCGGCCGGCTTGTGAAGCAGTCTCAGAGTGACTATACGAGTTGCAGCATTGACGTGCTGTGCAATATCACTACGCGTGCCCCATCCCAAGCACTGTTACTGTCAGTGATTGACTCTGTCCTATGATCGCTGGATACATACCCCGTGAAGGTAAAGCAACATGACAGACATGAGGAGCGCGTCGTGGTTCTCATATTGAGAAACTTTCCCAAGCAAAAGCTGAAGTTCTTTCACCCCTTCAGCATAATAGGACAACGCAACGGGATGCATTTCCCAGACGGAGTCGGAGAGAAATATGTGTGATGCAGCACAAGCCAAGACTGAATAGTATAGGCTCTTGTGAGTTACCATAAGCTGCTTTATCTCAGTAAGCCAGCCGTCGTGGAATCCGCGGTAGCAGTCCGGTAGGAGTAGGAGAGAAAAGTATTTGTCGGAGAAGTGGTCTGAGACACGGAGCTCTAGGTGGTCGGAGAGCACGCGGTGTACGGTAGCGGCCTGCGATAGGAGGTCTAATGGACAGACAGAATCTGCCTCATAGGCGGTTGATTGGCTAGAGGGGAAGAGAACATGTTGGACGGGTTGGAAGCTGCCGCCAGGTATCAAAGAATTTTCAGCGTCATCTTCGGGTTCGGGTAATTGTCCTTTCAGGCTCCGATCTTGGTGCCGTGAATCGCAATGGTGGGAGTAACGACGATCGAGTAAATCGCTTGCTGACGGCCATATACATCTTCGTCCAGATGATCGGCACAAGGCGCAGATCGGGGAGTTTTCGTCGCATTTCTTTCGTCTTTGTCTACCTGGTTACAAATTGTTAGCAACACGATTGACCAACTACTGTAGACTTACATGTGAAGCAACCAGTCTTTGTGCGTAACTTCCTCCGTGAAGTGTTGATTTTATCAGTCATTATCGCATCTCTGGTCAAGATACATACAGGAAATCGTGGACGGGGGCATTTATGAAGAGGTTTATTGGAGTCGGCACTGGGGAAGGGAGGAGCTTTCAGCGCTATTTGAATCTTAATGTTGGCGTGTGACCAGGGACATCTTGACCTAAACAGGTTAACTTGGGTTCCTGGCGTGCGTCAGCGTTATCTGGGGCTGATCATCTCCAACATCACTGGACGATAGCTTCTTGATGGAGTTGTTGGGATGCGGGGTTAACATGGGTAGTTATCCTTGGCACGACGATAGCCGATATCAAGATCCCATTCGCCCAATCAGTTCCTTGCTGCGTATCTCGATCGACTGGATGCTGTTATCAAGACACCTATGAGACTTATCAAGGTCGGTTGGAAGTAATCGGAAAGAAAATAGTGGACATGGGGACTTGAGGAAGTACGCAACTGAGGAGCTGAAGCATTTTTCGGTCTTGCATCAATTAAGAATAGCATCTTGGGTTGTTCTAGATAATCTCAAATGCCAATATTCCCAACGTCCGGCGATTCTCTCCTTCGTTGCACTATAGAAAGTAACTAGCATTACCATTCATCAATCAGTGGCTTGCTTGGCCATCCTCTGCCAGCTCATAATATTTCTCAGCACTACGAGTTCTGAACATCTTGCCATAAACCATCATGATGATAAACGCAGAGGAAGCTGCCATTCCGACAAAGGCTGCTGAAATGAAGCAGTTTTGGTACCCAAGATTGGTTATCCAAGGAGTAATGCTACTCGAGTTGTTAGCAGTAATTGACAAGGTGCGTTGGAAAAGGGCTTACCCGTAACTAATTGCAAAAGACATGGTGTTTCGGATGAGAATGACTGTAACAATCGCATCGCCACTGATACCGTGATAACTATCGATGAGATAGTTGACACTGAGAGTGACGCCTACAGCGCTGGTAAATGCAAGGCATCCCATCGCAAAGACAAGTCCAAACCAGTGGATTTCATGGGCAGCTCCGACGCCCCAAAGAATCAGTGAACAGGGCACCATGACGACACAAATGGCAAATGGCCAAAGGCGTGTTTCCGCTTCCATGATGCCACCATTGCGTCGGGCAAGCCTGATGGTCAGGATATCACTGAGTGTCCCAGATACCAGGGCTCCAATGACAACGCCAACGCAGCAAGCAAGATAGCTCAGGCCAACCATGGATGAACTAAAGTTGTATGGCTCTCCCGAGAGAATCAGGGAGGCGGTGGCGTTGAGGACGTTGAACCAGATGAGATATGAACCGTACGAGAAACCGGCGTAGAAGATGACAGGCCAGGTCAGATACTTCAAGGATCGCCATGATCGTGAGAGCATGCTTTGTCCCGGCGATGGCTGCCAAAGCGACATCTTCTGGATGAACGTTTTGGGGGTGTTGTAAACCTCGCCATTCTCGGCAGCTGGCGTGTCTGCAGCGACAGACTCACTCTTTTCATTCTTGATCTCACCCTGGGAGAAAGAAACCTCAGTAGTGTCCTCAGACACGAGTCTCCGGGTATAGTTCGTCTCTTCCATGAAAAGGAAGAGGAAGATAAATACAGCTGCCAGGAAGATAGCGGGCCAGTAAAAGACCCACTGCCAGCCTTGGTGATCGGCGATGAAGCCGCAAACAACTGGGGCAAAGTAATTGCTGCCAGCGAGGGCAAATGAATAAATTCCCATATATGTACCGCGCTCGTGAGTGAAGTACTAAGCGCGTAAGCAGAGGCTTTGATGAGTGGTTTGGGCACTTACGATATCGGTGACTGAGATCTCGGGAAGGGCTTCAATGGGTGAAATGAAGAAGCCTTGGATAATGCACTTTGCTAGCCACTCGCCATTGCTACTGACATAGGCACTAAAGTCCCGTTAGTCTAAGGATACATGTCAGGTTCAAGATCGAAACTAACCTCCAGATACTGGTGCCCTAAGTAATGGGATGTCAGAAAGGTATACAAGGGTTACAGGTCGGGTCACTTACTATCGCACCAAGAATAGAGATAAGATACGTCAAGCGTTTGCCATAGCGCAAAGAGAAAGGCTGCCAGAAAAGAAGACTCCAGCCAAGTAAGAGAAACATGTATCCCGTGCCCTCGTTGAGAGTTGCGATGGAAACGCCAGATTTAGCGGAGAGGGGTACGAGGACTGAGTAGAGGGTAGACACTGAAAAGCCAGCGAACCAGGTGTATCTACATATTGTTAGACGTATTGCAGCACGGTGGAGTACACGTACAGGTTCTGGCAAATCAGTGAGAGTAACTTGCGACGGGGAGTCCAGTTCAATGGATCATTGGGGTCTTTGGATGGAGTCGGGTTCAGGACAATGTCGGCAGATGAACTGGCATGACGAGCATGCATGTCATGGTCCAGATCCACAAGGTGGACAGTACCAGGGATGCTGATAGATTCGGTCATTGTTGGTAGGCTGGAGATGAAATGAAAAGCGGATTGTTGAATGGTCAAATGGATACAGATGTGCGTTGAGGCCTGCCAATATATACCCCATCTACCAAGCAAAGAATGATACAGCTGATATGATGAAGCTACGAATACCGACCGATAGCTTAGGTAGGGTAGTTATCTCGTTTCCGAGCTTCGCTTCCCCGCTAAGAGCTAATCAGGAGGGGGCCGGATAAGCTAGTGGTGCATTCATGATGGCGCAAATACACGTGAATGGTCAGTCTTATCAACATGGTGGGACGTGGGCTTGAGCTAAGGTAGATTGATGATTCTGCCCAATGATGTGTATTTGCGACGGGTCCTCGCGTCGACCTACCCTAAGAGACTAGGAATGCAATTCCGAAACTCAGAATCAAAGGTTGAGCGGGCGAGGGGAACGAGATGATCATCCCGTTGTATTGTAAGCAGTATTAATACCCCTTCTCTTCATCTGTAGTCTGTCTGTATCTCTGCATTCCTAGTTCTTTGTCTCTAGAAACTTCAAGTCATATCCATAAACCCCCAAATCCACCATGAGTGTCGTTTCACCAACCCCTCTTGCGCCTTCTCAGCCACAAGCCCTTGTCAAAGATGCCTCCATTGTTCAAGTGAGAGCCACCGATGATATTGAGCAAATCACTCCTTTCACTGTTGAGCCAAAGCCTGTTCCCCGCGGAACACCTGCCTTTGAAGCTAGACGCGCTGCTCTTCTCAATACCATCAAAGCCAAAGTCCCTCTGGAGTACTACCTCCCCGCCGACTTGATCGCCAATCCTCCCCTCGACGTTTCCAACATCCCTGCTTCTTGTGGTATCCTCACTGCAGACGAGGTTCGCATTACAGAAGACTATGATGCTGTTGGTCTGCTACAGGCACTCGCCAGCCGTCAATTTTCGGCTGTTCAAGTCGCCACTGCTTTTGCCAAGCGTGCTATCATCGCACATCAACTCACCTGTTGTTTGACGCAATGGCTTATGGATGAAGCTATTGTTCAAGCGAGAGGTCTTGATGAGTACATGGCCAGGCACGGAAAACCCATCGGTCCTCTGCACGGACTGCCCATCAGCATTAAAGAACACATGGCCATGGCTGGGACACTGTCTTCTCAAGGTTGTCTGGCGAGCTTCAGGGAGGATACAACAGATAGTGACATGGTTGCGATTCTGAGAAGTCTTGGTGCTGTGTTCTATTGCAAGACCAATCAGCCACAAACTATCATGCACCTTGAGACTGATTCCCTTTGGGGTCGTACCCTCAACCCTTTCAACATCAACCTCTCAGCAGGTGGTTCGACCGGCGGTGAAGCAGCCCTTCTTGCAATGAAAGGTTCCGTCCTCGGTATCGGTACTGATATCGGCGGTAGCATCCGTGGTCCTGCAGCCTTCTGCGGCATTTACGGATTTAAGCCAACGTCATACACGATGCCAATGCGAGGTTTTACTGCAATGCCGTTCCCAGCTGAGTTGACTGTTCTGGCGTCAGCTGGGCCTATGTGCCGGAGCTTGAGAGACATGGACCTGTTGATGCAGTGCGTTTTGTCGTCCAAACCCCATTTAAAGGACCCGATGTTAGTTCCTACCCCCTGGAATGGTCTCAGAACTCCCATCAATGGCCGTTTGAAGATCGGCTTTGTCGACAACGATGGATTTATCGTTCCTCAACCTCCAGTCGTGAAGGCTCTGGCGTGGGCTCGAGAGCAGCTCTGTGATCCAAGATACAGTGATCTTATTGAGCTCAAAGACTTCAAGGTGTTTGACTCGGCGGGCGCTTGGTCCAAGATTCGACGCATGTATTGGCCTGACGGTGGACAGCCATCGAGAGATGCCATCCAAGCTACAGGGGAGCCCATTCATCCTCTGAGCGACTGGATCTGGAAGGATGCAGAGCCGCTTGGCATGAAGACAGCTGTTGACGTGAGTCTCATGCGTCGGGAGAGAGACGAATTCCGTTGGGCATTTGCAAAGAGCTGGGAAGATCAAGACGTGGATATACTGATTGGGCCTGCATTCGTCGGACCTGCTTCAGCTCATGATACCGCGTACTTTTGGAACTATACATCGCTGTATAACCTTGTGGATTATCCTGGGGTTGTCATTCCTACACCTGTCAAGACGGAGGGGAGTGAGAAGTATGCTGGTGGATATGAGCCGTTGAGTGAGGCTTGCGGACAGGTGAAGAAGTTATGGGAAGAGTCGGACTTTACTGGCGCTCCGATTGATCTTCAGATTGTTGCGAGGAAGTATCATGACAATGAGTTGTTTGGGGCCCTGGCGCTGTTGAAGGATGTATTGAAGCTGCAGTAGTTATTTGTACACAATTAAATTGCACATTATGAGTTACAATGAAGTCTCTAATCTTATCATTGAAGACACCAAGACCCAATTGATTTGAACAAGCGAGCAAGGCCGACGATGCTTTGGAAGTAGACGTCATGCGTCGGCCCAAGTGGACGGTCAAAGTTGGAGCTAGCGGTGCACCATGATGCAGCTATCGAAGCATCTCTAGCGCTTTCAGTGCGCTTAGACCACTGAAGATTAGTTTCCGAGTACTTCTGTCGATCATCATGTCCTTGAAAGCGTGCGTGCATCATCGACTGAACGCGTTGCCATCACAGTGAATTTAATAAAGAGCAAGGCCTGCTACACCGTACTCAATCACTTGAATGTTTTCGTGTTTGACAGAAGACGACTGAATACAAACGACAGTATGGCGGCAGCATTCAACATTGTCCGTCAGAGCTTATTCGCCGGCAGCCCAAAATACACAGAAAATGATTTACCCGATCTCAAGGGCAAAGTACGTCGCTGGCCATCATCTCCCCCATAACCCTAATTGACGTTTGCTTCCTAATTCCAGGTAATTGCCATCACAGGCTCAAATACGGGCGTCGGCAAAGAGATCGCCAAGATGGTTTACAGCAAGAACGCAAAAGTCTACATGTTCGCGCGAACAACATCGAAAAACGAAAAGGCTCGTGACGAGATCAAAGCTGCCTTTCCAGAATCACACGGCGAATTGATTTGCATCCAACTAGACCTAGCCGACCTCGATAGTGTTGAAGTAGCGGCTGCGGAATTTATCAGTCGGGAAGATAAGCTTCACGTTCTATTTAATAATGCAGGCGTTGGATTTCCCGAATACGGCTCCAAGACCAAGCAAGGCTACGAACTACAATTAGGAGTCAACTGCCTTGGTAGTTTTGCTCTGACACAGAGGCTGACGCCTGTGTTGGTTAATACTGCAAGGACATCTACACCAGGAACTGTTCGCGTGGTTTGGGCATCGTCAACAGCTGCTTTTTGGACATCCACGAAGAGATACAAAGAACGAGTCAAAGGAATTAACAAGCAGAGCCTGTTTCAGCAATATGCGATTAGTAAGCTCGGCAATTATTACCACGCCACGGAATATGCTGCCCGCCACAAGGGCGACGGTATCATCTCTGTCCCGCTCAACCCGGGCAACCTTGACTCAGAGCTTTGGCGCACGCAGGGTAAATATCTGACTTGGATCCTTCGAAAAACTGTTTTTTATCCGTCGCACTATGGTGGGTATGTTAATATCTTTGCGGGATTCTCTCCTGAAGTGACGCTTGAGAATTCGGGCAGATTCAGTAAGTGGTCTGATGCTTTTTGTGCATGCACTGACCTGATGGATTTGTAGTTTCGCCGTGGGGAAGGTTATGGCATGTACTCCCGGCCATGGTGAAAGGATCAAAGACAAAGGATGAAGGAGGAACAGGCCATGCGAAACGGTTCTGGGAATGGACGGAGGAACAAGTCTCACGAAATGTATCTGCTCCCAGTGCCAAGGCGTAAGTAGCGGCTGCGAATGAGGGCGAATAATGATGCAGTTTGTTATTATTGGTAACGACTAATCTTCGCCTCCTTCAGGGTTGACTGGGCGTAAAGATCTCAGCCAATAAGCATAGTTTCAATCCATTATTTAGTAGCTTTTTGAATAGTCTTTCCGCTCCCTACGCAAAGGAATCAGTGTACTGAGCCGGCCTTTGGAGTCAAAAAATATCACAACTTTAGACGAGACTGGAGAGTACTAGGATAAACTTGGTAAAGAATTTGCTAAGCTTTGCCTAAACTACCTAGATATCTTCGTGTCTTAGGATTTATACCCTGAAGCTTCTTGCCTCTTCTGATCCTGACGACGGAATCTTGAGGCTCAATCTATCCAAGCCCTCAGCATTCTGCATCCACCAAGCCAACACCCGTCAGAGAACCCTCACCCCATCCCGCGTTTAAGTCCTCGGACCCAGGAGTCGCTGTAGGGCCTCCTTAATCGGACGAAGACAGCGATAAAAAAGCAACAAGAGAGACCACTTGAAAAACAAGTTGATAAAGTGTCCAAAAAAGATATGGGGAGACTTCAAGGCCTGCATAAACACAAGCCCAGTCAGAAGGCCCAGCAAAAAGGGCATGTTGAAGGACATGGCTCTTCAATCCTGGTACCAGTGACGGATACTCATGCAGATCAATGACAGAGGTAGAAGAGGGGCGCGATTCCACCCACGGGGATGATACAGTAGTACACGGCGGTGAAGAAGAGGTGGAGAAGAAGTCGGATGTACTTGAGGAGGGTGATGCAGAAGGAAAGGAAAGAGAGGGTGATGAATACCAAGATCAAGATGATAAAAAGGGGAAGGAGTTCACGTTGGACGGTCTTCATGGCGGGTGGGTGTGAAGGTGAGTGTAGTTAACTGAACTTCTGTGCTAGATGGTACTAAAAGAAGTTCATCTGTCGTTGTGGGTGCCCGGTGGCCCCTTTATGTGATTTCCAGTTTACTGACGTGCCAGTGGCTGTCTTCTGTTACGTTTCGAGCTTTTAGGCATATGTCAAGAACACTGAGTCCCACTGGCGTGAACAAACAGAAGTCCCAGAGTTTTGCGCCGAATAGGCAATCGAAAAGAGGACTTGAGTCGAAAAGTTTTCTTATTGTCTTGAACGCTTGAAAGGTCATGTTAGAGCTGTATAGTCGAACTTGGAGCAAGTACGAGAACAAGAGACTATGAATATCTGATCTTGAGGTAATGCACTGGAATGAAATACTGGGAACTGAAGAAACATGGAACAAAAGGTGTATGTTTACTATTGGGTAAGTGGGTGTTCCTCGGAGGAATTATCTATCATTGATGGGGGCAGTGGCAAGGGAGTTTTCAAGTGCCTGCGCACTGAAACAACGTCTCCTCTGAAGACGCACCATTACCTCTACCAGTGGCAGTGATATGATGAACATCGTGTTTGGAGATCGCGAGCAAGGCATATGCTCGGTCTTGTTCGATCTGGTCTGCACTTCCACCGGCATCACCTCTCCCGGCATCATTGACCCCAGGGAGTCTGGCAAAAGCGCCCTCGCACAACTATCTTTGAAGCCAAGCCGCAAAGACCAGTCTTTGACTACGAACAATAGCAAAGTCACAAGATCGACATTCTAGGTCCCAGAAACAGATTCTCGAAGTAGTCAATGCCCAATTATCTCAATATAATATGGTGCCTTTTTATAGTCGCGAGACTATTCGGTTGTGACAGAAAAGTCTTGAAATTGCACTTTTAACATCCCGCCACTCTGGCTCTCATCACCCTTCGGCATACAAGCCGCAACGCCAATCCAAATATCATGTTCAGGAGCCACATCAACCACCCAAGTCAACTTCCTCACCGGCGTTCTCCTCCCATCCCTCCCCGTGGCATAAATCCAAAGCGATCCCTTCACCTTCTCCATCTCAAAATTTGCACAGCTCTCCCCCAACCTGACCAAACTCCAGTCCGAGTACGGTTTCGCAGCAGCGACAGAGGCAAAGAATTCACCGTCTACTTTCTCGATACCAGCTTTGATCCATGTTCGTGGTGATTCCTTGAGGCCGGTTTGAGTGATTGGGATGGTTTCGGGCATGAATAAGATGAGACCGCCTTGGGAGTAATTCCCGGGAAAGTCTGATGATATGGTGACCTTTGCGTTTTTGAGTAGCGTTAAGGGTATGGGAGTCGCGTAGATGGGGCCGTTGAAGTCATCGCGGCCTCCAGCGCAAGAGGGAGTTCTCCAAATGTCGGGGCCAGGAAGAGCGACGAGTTCAAAGGGCTCTGATTGTGGGTTCTCTGGAAGGGGTGGTTGATTGGACACGCCGGAGAATGAAGTGAATTTCATCTTTGCCTTGGTCTCAGGAGCTTTGTAGAACACTGTTGAAGGATGCGATGTACAGAGAGAGTTGTTGAAAGAGAGATCTGAATGGCATGGTTTGTTATGATGCGAGGTTCGTTATCGGTGAAACTACCCGATTAGGAAGTACCGATAAGACACTCATGATGGTTTAGGGTAGCCTGAGAATCGCCAGACTTATGAATCAAACAGACAAAGCCCAGTTCATTTCAATTCAGTGAACCATTTCCTTTTAAAAGCTCAAAATCATCATCGCCACCTTCTATAACGACTCCCACTATCATTCGACTATAGCAGCTGAATCTCAAACAAGATGTGCCTGAACATCCTTCGTGAGAATCTCATACATCGCATGAGTATCCGACCCAGCCTACACGCACTAACACACTTTTACAGCACGGAGCATAGCAACTAGTATGTACAACTGCTCAGCTGCACAAGTGCAGGTGCTCCCTTCAATAGGTCTGTGGGCCCGTTTGTGATTCGTTCTGTGCGACCGACGCACGAAAGCCAAGCGTCGATTCGCATCAGTTCGATATTGAGGTCTTCGCAATAGCGCTCTTGATCGTGTAGGTAGCTAGATACCTGCCATTCATATGAATACAGCAATTCGGGCGCTGGAACAGTGTACTGGAACGCCGGAACCCGTGGACCCTTATATGAACCTCTCGCATTCACGCCGCCATGGGCTTCACGAGCGTACGCCGGCTATGTTATCCCACCGTATGTGATCCAGTCTCGCGTGGTGTAGAAGCGGCTGGGATTGCAGTAAACCACGCTCACATTCTCTTCCAGAAACCCAAACAGCGCTTCCAGAATGACAGTGACGGCACCGACTAGCGATGTATCGATAGGCGCATCGGCCCTCCACGGTGTAGCCCTGAAGCCTTGGTAGATGTCCACTTGGCAGAACCAATACATGTCCGTGCGGTTGAGAAAGACGACGTTGCCTCGCGATTTGTTTCGTCTGTCGCGTTCAATCTCTCTCTCTTCTCGTCTGCGTCGTCGTTCTGCTTCCCTGGCGTGGGCTTTATCTTCTTTTGTTTCTGGCGTTGGCTCTGAGCCCAGTCCCTCTCCCGAGTAGGTTAGTAGGAATTGAGATGTGGCATCACTGGTCCCTGACTCCTCGACGATAGCCTTGTCCTTTTGTATCTTTCGGCTGCGCTTGTTCCTATTGTCTTGTCGCTTCTTCGCCGCAAGGCCTCGGTCCAGTACCTCTGGACCCAGCGGTCTTTCAGACTCAGATGCTACTTCATTCATCTCCGTTTACAGAATGGACTATCCTGACTCTTATTCCTACGAAATAATAGACTCCATCTAACGTCGGTTTCCAGGTCGGACATTAAACAGGAAACAGAGAGAGGATAGCTACCAAGTACTTGCCTAATTAACTGATTAGAAAACGGTCGCTTCACGGTTTCTCATTCATAGAGCTGCAGAGTTGATAGCGGATGCCGAATCGTTGCAGCGTCGTGCCACACAAAATAGCGTAACTAGATCTTGAATATACAGTTACAACGTACCTCGTTGCTATGCCATTTGACCTCGCCTGCAACCTTGAACTCTTAGTGGCCACAAACCTGTTTCCGCCCCCACTTGCATGTCACCATTAATAGAACCTTACTTATGCAACTTCCCGTGCCGAAAGAGCCTAGCATCGGACTTAAGAGAATCACACGGGACAAACCATGATTCCGAACCCGCCATCGCTAGACATAATAGAACACGCTTGCGACCATTTTGCTCGGCGCTCGTTATCTCTCAGACAAACGACAAAATGGTATCTATCAAATTTTCTCCAGACACTGATATCCCCAGCCAGAAAGGGAAAGTCATCCTCATCACTGGCGGGAACTCGGGGCTTGGTCTTGAGACCGCTCGGGCGCTTTTGAACCATCAACCTTCTAGAATCTTCCTCGCGTGTCGCAGCAAAGCAAAGTTCGAGCAAGCTGTTAATGACCTGCGACAAGGAGGCTCCAATACCGAAGCGATTTCTTTTCTAGCTCTTGACCTCGCTTCCCTATCGAGCATCAAGTCCGCCGCCGCAGAGTTTCAAGCTTCTTCCTCTCGACTCGATATCCTCATTAACAATGCCGGTATCATGATGACGCCAGAGGGTCTCACCGAAGAAGGCTACGAGATCCAGATTGGCACAAACCATATGGGCCATGCATTCCTCACACATCTCCTCCTCCCTACCCTCGAAGAAACAGCAATGACCAATCCCGACGTGAGGATCGTCTTCCTTTCTTCCGCGGCAGAGTCCATGTCTCCAAAGAATCCATACCAGTTCGATCAATTCAAGACCACAATGTCCAACTTCTCTACGACATCGCGCTATGGGATATCGAAGCTTGCAAACGTCCACTACGCCGCAGCCCTTGCCGAGCGCTATCCCAAGATCAAAGTCATCAGCATCCACCCAGGGATCGTACAGACGAACCTCGCAACACCTATCATCAAGAACAGTCTCATTATGGGAACGCTTACACGGCTCGTGCTCAGCCTGACCGCTGTTGATGCTGCGAAGGGTGCCCTAAATCAGTTATGGGCTGCGACTGATCCCAAGGCTGAAAGTGGCGTTTTCTACCATCCTGTTGGTGTGACGGGCAAGGGAAGCAAACTGAGTCAGAATAAGGAGGCCCGTGAAAAGCTTTGGGAATGGACGCAGCAAGAGATCAAGCAGCACCTCGGCTGAAGGAGTTATGTAATGAAGGGAATGTTTGTCATAGTAGTAGCCGTTTCACTCTTAATACTAATCGTTTGTGATAGTTGCATGTCGCAAAGTTTGCAGTTTCGTGAATAACAGCGAATGGATGTGAAAACTGTTAGGTTTGTGATTCTTACATACGTGATTCCCATACGTCAGTGAGTCACAGAAGCCTCACGTCTATATAAACCCAGATTAGCCGCGCCAATACACCCAAATCCTTTTCAACTCCGCCTCTAAATATACTGCCAATTTGGACTCCTGAAAGATACACATATTATTTCCACTGCAACTCGTAGCAAGATGCCTGCTCCACCAAACCCAATGCCGCCTCCCCCTAAACCTAAGCCTCGCCCAGGGCCCAAGCTATAGTTTCGCGGGAACACAACTGGGTTACCAGATATTGAGCTTCGCAAGGCGATCTGGATATAAGAAAGGGCATGGGCTTCTGGCCGTCACTACTTTGATGAGTTTCTCATATATCAGACTACTAGCTTAGGCAATATAACCTAGATTTCTCTTCAGAGTTCAGACCTATTCGAGTACCTTCCCCAAAGCCTCACCGTAGTAGGGGTTACTTCCCCCTATGGAACATCAGCCTAATACGGAGCTAAAGTGATGACGAGGAAATGCAGCCCAGGGCGCGAAAGCGTTCCTCAGAATCTCCCCGTATGCGCATGCCAGCTCGGATGAATCCACAGTAACTGCACTCATCACACCGCCCCATCGAACAAGCGGCAGGGCTTGGAACTAATCTGGTTGTTGAACTCCGGTCAAGAGCAGATAATTAACAGCACGAATAGAAGGGGAAGTATCTCCCATGACTTGGAAGTCTGGCGCTCCCAGTTTTCGAGCTGCTTATTACTTGCCGGATGAGTGCGAATAGACTGTGACATGGTATCCCATCTGGGCAACATAATGAACAGCGAGGTGACCTAGGCCGGCGAGGCCAAGAACACCAGTCGATGATACCACTGGACTTCTGCGCGCGACGTAGAGCAGAATACAAGGCTACCCCGGCGCATATCAAAGGATTTGCCTCTAAAAATGGGATGCTTCCCAAGATGCGGAAGAGAAAATGTTCATTCCAAATGGCATAAGTCGCGAACGAGCCCTGATCGAACTTGCTGAAGTCATACAACTGTCGCTGTTCGCGGTAGAGCTCTTGACATTCATCGCAACACTCGCAGTTGAGACAGCGGCCATGACGGTAGCCCAACCAACTCTATCTCCACTGTATAAAGAGGGTTTGTCAGCTGGAGGCCAGCGTTAAGAGTTGGGTTGCGCTCAGGTTACTTGGTGTGCTTTTGGAGGGCCAGGCCATGGGACTGTACCTTCCTGCCCTCTCCCGCTTGCGGTTCCACGACACACAGTGATCGATGACATGAATGAACTGGTGTTTTGAAGTTTTGCAAAATACTTGAGCTGATCTGATCTATCTGTATTTATGATAACTAAAACAATATACTTGCCGCTACTTGTATGCTATGGACCTACGGTACCAATCTTTCTGTGCTCATGATGTATCTAACTTCTCCCACATCGCTGCTCAGCTTTACAAGGAAGTCCACGTGATGCCCGACATTACAGGCTCCCACGGTATGCAAATCCCTCAGCCCATGCATTTGATCATACTCTTCCTTCATCCGTGGAACAAGAATCGCAACCTTCGCCGCTGGCTCCCAGCTGTGATCCTTCTCATCATATCCAACCCACTGAATCTTATAACAATGCTCCCTGGCACGTTTCCCACTATGATTAATCATGCCGCCGTGGTCGAGAATCGCAAAGACGTGGAATAAATCAAACTTGGTTGCCCCTTTGCGACCCCCTTCCTTTGCATCCCAGTAAGTGTAGACCACCTCTGGCTGTAAGCTCTGAAGCGCATATTCAGGTTCCCATGACTCCTCACCGTCATTCCACTCCACAGTGAACCATACGGTGTGGATGCGTCGAGCGAGAATATGGAGGGTGATCCGGATGGCTTTCAGAGAATGGACCTCTTCACCGATCGATGACAACCTGAAGTATGTCAACAGTTCTTTGGTAGGTGGTTGCTCGCCAAAGCCTTCACAGTCCTCCGAATGCGACAACGTACCTGTCCTTGCTGTTGGCTGTGAATCCGAGATCGACTTGCCTGCAACGTCTTCAATCCAACTGTGAGATCCTGTAGTCGCACTAGACTTCGTGGTCGTTCGGTAGAAACTCATCTTGAAATCATGTAGCTTGTGATGATCAGAGGGCGATTGGCGTAGATGCGACGATGAGTTCTTGTTGTCGGGCGACCAGGTCAGTGGTATACGGTAATAAAACAGGATTGATAGCTGAGCCGAGACAACTAACAACCAACGCCTTTTATAATGAACGGCAGTTTTATCCGATCCGCATGGGAGTAGTTGTTCTTGGCATCTCATGTTCATTATATATTAGGGTTTAGTGAGCTGTTCTTCTTTGGCCTCTGCCATGGCTTCACATGGCCCATTCAGAAGCTGTCAACAGCGCTCAAGCATGGGCTTTTCGAACAAACTAGACGATGATGATTTAGTGTTGGAGCTAGCTACCTGTTCTTGCCAGATGCTTAACAGACTCTTTCACGCAATCTGCATGCTTTCCACTCCTTTCGCATACTTTTGGGTCTTTTTGAAGAATGCATCCATGAGGAATATCTTCAGTCCCTTCCAGCATCAGTACCGGCATCAATGTTAATCATCTGATGAAGAGAAACCCTCGAATGTTGATCACGCTTGGTCTCATCGTATGGGCTTCACTTCATGACATGTCTTCACGATTCGTAGTCCAGTCTGTCGCGTTAAGTTATGCGTGGTGATTATCGGCTCTCAACCACAAGTCTCAATCATAAATAAGCCGTTTAGACCAGGCAGACGCCAGAGACTCACACTTCATCCAGGATGTGATTAGTAACAAGTAATCGTCAACAGAATCTCTCATATGTCGATGGCAGACTTCATCACAGCGTTTAAGTATGAACTCTATATAAAGCAGACCTCTTTCGCCTTCTCATAGACCTCCAATGCCCCCCACAAAGACTACCACGCTAAATTCCACGTCCAAGAAAAACGCCATCTGGATCCCACAATACTGTAGGCTCGAACCCCACCTCTCACGATGTGCACTGTAATATACTATGAGAAGCTATGCTACTGCGGCAAGGACATGGGAAGCTTCCATGAATGGGATCCTTGCGCAGAAGGTATCCTATTTAACGGCTGGAGACATTGCACTGTCGGTATTCATAGCGGCCGTTGTTTCGTTCCGATGGAATGTCATCGTTGCAGAAGGAGGAGAGAGGAGATGGCCCGAAGGGTCGAGGAGGGTAGAGCACAAGGCAGGTTCATGAACAGGTAGCGGCAATAGCCTGAGCGTGGTCTTTCCAGTAGCTCGGATTACTTTCATTCTTTCTAGAAATGTTGCTTTGAAGTAGGTACACGGTACTGAAGCCCTCGCATTAGATCTTCTCGACCTTGCCTCGAAGAGACAACCACGAAACCTCTTCCAAACCTAGGTAAGCAACGGTAATCTGTTCCGCTCGTTCTGCCAAGTACCTTTTCGGTAAATGTTTAATAATAGTAGTTAATACACAAAGATCATAAAAGCTTCTATCTGAAGTAGTCCATCGTTCACGTCTTTATGCAGTGAAATTCAAGTACCCATTTTTCATAGCGGCAGTGTGCAGTGATATCATTCATTGAACTATCAGCAGAGAAACACTAGCTTTACATTGCAAGCAGAACAGTGACAAATACTTCAGAGACTGTCATTAGCCGCACTTTGCATTCCGGTTGTAGACAGCGGAAGGCTCTAGCGGACCATTTCCCGCAAGCTTGTTTGGGCCGTCTGCGCCAAGCTTGTCTTTTGCTTTCCCTTTTGGGTCCGTTTACAAATAGATTTAAGTTTCTGATGGTTAAGTGATGTCCCGAGATACGCGTTAAAGGAAAGCATTGGCCGATTAAATGCTGGCTTGACGAACTTCATTTGCTGCTGGCTGGCCACACCCCAATATCACCCGTGCTTGTGGAGGCCGTCATGGTGTGACGCTATCTGGAATGCAATTCTGATGCCGATGAACAACGGCGTTGCCGAAAAAGTGTCGTGAAAGATAAAGACCAAGATCTAGTATACAGTGAAGATTTGAAATCACGACGGGCCATTGCTCACGTCAGTCATTGTCAGCAAGTCCGGCAACACGGCAATGATAACAAGTCACAACAATTCGGCGAACTTGTCGTCACTGACTGGAACGCATAATTTCACCCCATCCCGCTTTGACAATAAGCCTTGCTTTGCTAAGTGGATCGCGGATCTCTAGTGGCCGCATAGCTTGGGACGGGCGACAGAAAACACTTACCTATAGGAGTTGTGAGCATTCTGTCTAGCTTTCGAGGATCCATAACTGCCGAGATGCGTTTACCCAAATTGGCAATTCATTTATTGCCGCGAATCAGTCATCAGTCCTTGCTCGCGCTATTCCGTCGATCCTCCACAGTAGCTGGAAGAAAACATCTATCATCTCAACACACAATATGCAAGCGGAACAGTTAGTCTGTTTCTGTCTTCCCCTTCGGGCCTCCTTTGTACATGATGACTTCGCTCCAGATCTACTCGAGACGAGTTTTCAAACTCTATGGGGTCAGCTAAGGTTTTGCATCGGCAATCTCTCGAGCCAGACTAAACTGGCCACGTGAGATTAGTGGGAGATCAACAATTAAATGACTGCTCAAATTCCCTCGTATTCCCCTCCCCTGTCGATATCATAGCTGTCTCTCTTCCCACCATGCCGCATATCAACTGAAGCATGCATCTGCTGCTGTTGCTGGTGACGTGGGCGTGTCTTGTATGCCAAGTGTTCTGTGATGATGTCTCGGACTTTCTGACAAAGATACCAGACTGCGCTGTATGTTCTTTCTCGCGTATCTGAACCGCAAAATGCTGATTTGTCTTAGGGGAGCTGTCTTGTCGAGCTTGTATCAACGTCGACCTGTGGCATTGATGTACAATGTCTTTGCGCCGACCCGAAACTCAAGACGCAGGTTTTGAGCTGTGTTCAGAATAAATGCCTCCCGCGGGACGCATTAGGTGAGTGTGTGGCGAATACGGTGTTGGGTAAATGCTAACCATTCCAGCGACGCTGAATGTCACCTCAGTTGCTTGTGATTTTCCGGTGAGAGACAGACACGCGCAATTCGATATTTTGGCCATTACGTTGATCACAATCACGGTAATTTTGGTTGGCCTTCGGCTTTGGCACAAGCTGCGATACGATAGGAAGCTCAGGCTGGATGATTATATCGTCGTAGCGGTCTTTGTGAGACTTTGTCAATGTCAAAAGAGTGCCCTGCTAATTGCGATAGCTAATCGATTTGGGAAACACTATTGTTTGTGTTCATGGCCGTAAGTCATCCCCGCACTTGGTGGAATCAATACTGACTGTAAATAGTCTCAGGCAATGGTCTCGGGAGAGATTCATGGCTTTTCAGCCCAGAAACGATCAACAGCTATCTCTGCGTACGCCGCTCCTCTCCATTCTAAATCGTTTCTAACAGTTCTAGTACCTCTATATTGGCCAAACACTCTACGCCTCCGACGTCTTCCTGACCAAGATATGCGTCTCTCTCTTCTACCTCCGAATCTTCCCCGTCGCAACCGTCCAACGTATTATATGGGGTACCATCGGATTTTCATCCCTTGGCATGGTCATCTTTGACATTCTGGCTATTGCACAATGTCGACCTATTAGCTTCTATTGGACAGGATGGGATAAGTTGCATGAGGGACATTGTCTTGGAGTTCAGCCATTGGCTTGGGCCATCGCAGCAGTCGGTATCATCCTGGACGTTTGGATGTTGGCAATTCCTATCTGGCAGCTGGTTCAGTTGCAAATGAAGTGGCAAAGGAAGCTCGCTGTAGCTATCATGTTTACTGTGGGTACTTTGTAAGTTGCCCGCGTGTATTGTTGCTCTCAATGCCTAACGAAAGTAGTGTCACCATTGTCAGTATCCTGCGACTGAGGTACTTGGTTGCCTTTGGGAACTCTCAAAACCCAACATGTAAGTTTATCAACCTATTTCCTCTCAGGCACATCTGACATGCCACAGGGGACAGTTTTGAGACCTGTTACTGGTCAGTCATTGAGATCAATGTTGGCCTATGGTGTGTCTGTCTTCCCGATCTGCGAATGCTCATGCTCAAGGCATTCCCAAGACTTGGGAGTTCTATCGACTCAGGCCCCAGAAGTCCTCACCAAGGATCTTCTGCACCTAGGCAGCAGGGTAGAACTCCGAATTCTTCGCGTCACACCGAGAGTACCATTTACAAGGGAACGCCAATTCAGGCGGAACAGGAAGCTTCGTCGAGCACGGCTGAGCTGGTGGAGATGACAACCTTTATGAATGATAGTAGGAGTGTAGTTTAAATTACAAGAAAAGAGATATCATTATCATTCTAGCTACTAATTTGTGGGGGGAAACTCGTGTCAGTCTGCAAGACGAACCATGAGCTAGGCATGATAACTATGACCAACCCAACATCTTGATGTGCGGATTATAATTAAACCCGGTCTCCGCTAGGCTTTGTTCATCAAAAAACCAAATCGTGGCCCAAACAGAGGAATGGATGAGCATAGTCAATGACGCATCGCCCCAATCCACCCCATCATTCTCCCTAGTTACTTCTTAGCTTCTTTGCCATGGTCTCATAGCAATCTTCTTAATACTCTCGCAAGCTACAAGTGGCATCGTCGTGGAGAATACCGCCGCCGATGGCAGACAGACAGCATGAGCAAGGATGTTTATTTTTGCTACGATCGCAATTACTCTATCAACCATCAATTTCTTAGTTATGCTTTGCTGCCATATCGTTTCGCAAAACAGAACGAAGGCACGACGAATAAACCTAGCAATAATCACGGTAATAGTTATACACTGAGAACAATTTTCATGGGTAGTTGCACAAGTGAATACAATCCTAGACGATGGAGGCGCTCACATTAACTGTTCGCCAAGAACTGAAGAATAAAACTGCATGTTGCTGTTTATGCTATGGACAGCGTTCTTTTGCAACCCCCGCGGCCGTGCAGATGTTGGCTGTGCAACATGTCACTTTTGTTCCAGGGTAATTTAAAGCACAAAATTGCAGACTAAGTGACAGATGTTCAAAGGTAAAAGCGTGATTCATTTCAAGTAGATATCTACAGCTAAAACCGTATAAATTCCACCTCCTTGCTTACTGAATGGCAGCGCGACAAGCAGCCAATTGAGTCTCGCACTGTCCGACGCCTCCCGAGAGCTGACCAGAGTTGGCAGCGTCTGCACAAGCATTGTGCTGAATATCGCAAGATCGACCGAGGGCGACACTCTCACCGTTGAAGGTATTTCCGTTGACGGAGAAAGGCTTCTCGGCGGCTGAGGAGATGACGGGGGGAGGTGCTCCGCCAAGTGTACCAGTGAAGGTCTGGACGTTCACACCCTGAGCATTGTTGGCGGCACCGGTGGCCTTGGTACTAGCGCCAGAAGTGAGGCTGGGAAGGGGAGTCAGAGTTGCGCTGGCGGCGGTCTTTGACTTGGCTTTGCATCCTTTTCCAGCACCGGCACCAGCGGTGTTCTCAGCAGCTTTGCCAGTGTTGGTAGCAGCTGGTGCTTCAGCGGTAGCAGTGGCGTTGGCAGCATCGGTAGCGGATGCAGCACCGGAAGCGGCTCCGTTGACGATAGTAGCAAGATCAGCGACCTCAGTGCCAGAGGCGACGGAGAAGGAAGCCAGATCAACCAATTCAGTGGCAAAGATACCACCTGTTCCAGTGAAGGTTGGTGTAACATCAGCGACGGCAGAGGAGATCTCATCCTCTGTCGCATCCATAACGAGAAGACCCTGGGAGAAGATGCAGCCCAGGTCGGGTTCTTCCTCGTCACAGGAGTTTCCCTTTCCGGTGGTATCGCTGGTCTAAACATTGTCAGCAGATTCATTATACACCTTACGATATGTACTTACATCTCCAGGCGCGAAAGTACCACTCAGCAGAGCCAAGTTGGGGTCAGCACCGATACCAGCCAGCTGCTTCGCCAGCTCGAGAGTAACAGCTTTGTTGATAGCACCTGCGCCAGTAGAAGCAGCATCCTGGTGCTGCGTCAGAGCGCCAATCTCGGGATTGACAGCTGCTTCATCGCATAGCTTGCTAGCAACACCAACACCAGCAGTGTTGCGCTCAATAGCCTGGAAGAGCAGTGCACCAGCCATACCACGAAGATCGCCAATCGCCTTGGCGTTGGTAAAAGCTTGATCAGCAGTCTCCTGCTTTAGACAAGCGAGGTTGGTGACGCTTCCTGCACCCTCCTTTGCAGCCGCATCACCCAAGAGACCAAAAACAGGGTCCTGAATCTCCTTGGGGTTGTTGAGCCTGAGCATCTCACCAGTGATGGTCAAGACAAAGTCGTGGGAGTGTTCCTGAGGAACCTGTCGCTTCTTGATGGATCGAGAGACATGGCGGCCAGGAGCAGGGCTGCGGAAGACAGGCGTCGCAGTAGCCAAACCGGCTGAAAGAGTGATGATGGCGGCTGAGAATTTCATCGTGATAGAGAGAGTAGTAGGCAATTAGAAATAGCAAATATAGTAATGAGTGACTGTTCCTGCAGCCTGGTAAAGGAATGATAAGTAGAAGAGAAGACAAAAAGCTCGCAGAGCTTGGAAACAATAAACAGAGATGAGATTGGATGAAAGCTGGATGAACAAGCACAGACATGAGGGTATCATCGCGCCCTTTATACTTTAGAATCGTTTTAATGGCGTTCTCAAAAGTCAATCTCTCGCCGTTTTTCCAAACAGATCCTAATACGAAAATGTGCATGCCATTCACCCCTTGGGCGCTTTTAGAAACAGGAAGCAGCTTGATCCGAGAATTTAAACCCGATCGAACAGATGAGACAGTCTAGCGGGCCGTATAACCGATGCGGTTTTGGCTGGTGGTAATAGTTCGCGGTGATATTGCTGGTGTATAAGCGAATGGGATGCGAAACGGGGACTGTCGAGATCTGAGACATGAATGTCAAACGATTGAGTTTGGCAATGTATCGCAGGGATACAGGGGTTTGAGGTGCGTTACAGATGCGTCATCACGTCAGAACCAGTCTGATGGGTTTGGCGAAAAGTGGAAACACTTTCATCTCTGATTAAGTCTGGAACCGCTATGGAAACGAGTTATATTTCAACTCATCAGACCCGCGTATGGAGTTGGCGTGAACTTCGTGCAAGAAGAAGTGCCCCGCTTGCCTAACTCTGATTGGCTCAGATAGCAGTAGATAAGATAAGATAAGATAGTCCTCGCTCTTATCTTATCTTATCCTATCTCATACCCAGTATTGTTTAACTATCTCTATAAATGGTAACTCATTAGCTATTCCTCACTTTGTTCTTTTTTTTTTTTAAGAAAAGAGACACTGTATTTAATGAAGTAATGAAATTGAATTCTATTTAAGAAGGAACTAAGAGTCTTACAGTGTGTGTTATGTCTTGTATTCCTTGGTTCCAGATTCTGAACTCACTGTCTCCAGGGTAGTCCATGTCCTTTAAGTTACGAGAAAGACTAGCAATATGAACAAATTATCGAACAGAAAAATGACTTTATTGGACCCAGGAAACCTTATTAATCATATGTTCTATAAGACCTAACAGAGAAACATCCCAAGAACGACGTAATTCATGAATACTTTAAAGAGACGAGTTTTCGTTGTAATTAAACAAATAAATAAAGAACGCGGCAAAGCCCGATGGATATGAGGGAAGAGAGAAGAGAGAAGAGAAAAGGGGCAAGATAGAGTCAAGAGTTTGCAGAGCTTTTCTTCACTGAGATGAACGTTAATTATTCTGTAAAATATATGTACTCTAGCATCGCAATCTCAGTCAGTCTCTCCTTTTGCTAACTTGAACCTTCCGTGCAGTATCCTATTCGTGTTGATGCTCTGTCTCTAAATCAGGTCGTATTTATCCCTGCCACCCCAGCACTTTAACATCACCTGGCAATGATCCGCAATAAATGCAACACCAACCAGCCGAGACACGTTCATATCTACCCCGCAGGCTGTCAAAAATCGCGCTTTGACAAGAAGTAACTAGTTTCCTACGCAAGCCTCACCGCCAAGTCATCAACCATGAGCGACAAAGCCTCATCCCCGAAGAAGTCACCAAAGTCTCCTTCATCAGGAGCTAGTGAGGTTGTGCTGCATGACGCTGGGCACTGGGCTGCTTTGGCACAGGTGCGTTTGAGAAGAGTCAAAAGGAGCTGGGACTGACGCGGTTTGTAGGATGAGCAGGATGAAGATGCCGACTCTTCACTGGGTGTTGATACAGAGTCGTCGACGGCTTCGATGACATCAAGTATTCTGAACTATAGAACTATTAAAGGACGGACTTATCACTCGGAAAGAGGAAATGCAGAATATTGGTGAGTTGTGTTTGGCTGCTTACTGCATAAAGCTAACGCGTGAGGGGCAGGGCCTCGAATGATGCTCAGCAGAATGAGGCGATCGATATTATGTAAGGACACCGGGATGTCTTCAGATAGACACTGACACGTTTCAGCCACCATTTTCTGGTTCTTACACTAGATGGCAAACTTCATTTGGCACCGTTGAAGGACGATATCAAGGCAAGTGTTGTGTTGCCGTACATCTTTACATTTCTGACGTTCTCAAGTCTGTCCTAGATGTAGGCACTGGAACAGGTATGAGACCCCGACGCCTAGACAAAACACATACTCATATGATCGGTTGACAGGAATCTGGGCAATGTACGTGAAATCTAACGGCGTGGTATCTTGACTGACTGTCCAGTGACTTTGCCGATGAGCATCCCCAAGCCGAAGTAATCGGCACAGACATATCTCCCATCCAACCCAGCTGGGTTCCTCCGAATGTCAAGTTGTAAGTTCCTCAGCGCCATAATGTCTGTATGACAACTCGGTTGAGCCATCAGCTGACAAAAGCAGTGAGATCGAAGACTGCACTCAACCATGGACCTTCTCCCCCGACTCATTCGACTTCATCTACATCCGATACCTTTATGGTTCTATCAGTGATTGGTCAGCTTTATTCCAAGAGGCTTTTAGATCGTGTAAGCCAGGCGGTTGGGTAGAGAGCTTCGAGGCGTCAGCTATGCTTGAGAGTGATGATAATACTGTCAAGGAGGGTAGCGCGATGAGCGAATGGGGCAAGTTCTTCATAGAAGGCGGAAAGAGACTTGGTAGAACTTTCACCATCCTTGATGATGACTTGCAGAAGAAGGGAATGGAGGATGCAGGGTTTACGGATATTCAAATTCGGGATTTCAAGGCAAGTAATTCCACAGGACTATCCAGTTCAGTATGCCCTGGGATTATGGCTAAATGGACCTACAGCTTCCCATTGGCAGTTGGCCCAAAGATCCCAAGATGCAAGAAATTGGAAACTTTGCGTTTGCTGCCATGGACCAGGATCTGGAAGGCTTTGTTTTGTATATGGCGAGTGTCGTGTTGGGATGGTCACAGGATGAAGTCACGGTTTATTGCTCGCAGCTTAGAAGGGAGTTAAGGTCGGGCAAGTATCATCCTTACTGTCGACTGAGGCTTGTATATGGGAGGAAGCCGGAGTAAACACGCTTTTACATATACTGCATTGGGTTTGAAGCGTTTGTTAGTATATTTGAAGCAGCCTCTACTGCTTAGGTCTGGACGCCCAGACTGCGACATTAGATCAAGGTGCTCAAAACATCTAGTCTAGGATTCTCTAAATCTACATCAAGTTTTCCTAAGGCTTTTTGTCGCTTAGGATAGAGGTCCTACCTTTTCTTGCATTCCCTTGATGCCGTCGCGAGATAAGGGCGGATGAAGTTTAACTGAGATTGCACGTCATGTATTGCTCGTCGCACCAGTTGTCGAGACCATTTCGCGCTCACAGCTTCCTTGCAGTCGCCGAATCGTCTTGATTAAGTAGTGGTCTTTAAAGTAGCCTCATTTAATAAGAACAAGCCAATCAGTATGAGCTATCGACACCACCAACATCAAGCGCGACTTAGCACTGAACGCGCTATAAGAAGTGATGTAATTCGAACGTGTCCGACCTCGCATCGCATTATCTGCATTCTATTGCGATGCCGGTTATACCAATTGACTCCATCGACACACGTGTCACTGCTCAAGGTCCGCTGTCGAAGCTCACGCGGAACCGCGCGAAGAGACCCCTCGATGGAAACTTTGCGCCAAGTGGATGTTTCTGAACACCTTGTTCAGTAAAAACGTGAGAACTACCCGAAGACAGTCAAGACGTACATATCGCTGCCACTACTGCTGTCGCCTGACCCCGAGGCAAGCAGGAAGCATTCGATGCAGCGCACGATGCCAGCCAGTCATACATCAACAGTCATCGCAATGAACCAGATGCGCACTACATGCAGTGTATGAAGACGGACCCCCAGCCAAACGGCGGCGCAGCATCTTCATTGGTCGCGGCACGAAAGAGCACTCACTATACTGGTGACGGCAGCATAAGAGTTAGCTCGTGAACAATGTCGCCGCATGGACTGCTGAGGCGAGGTGTAAGAAATATAAGCCCTGCTGGCAGAAATGCTCAACGGCATCTAACTTTCTATCTCACATCTCGAGTTCAGTCTATGCAAACCTTATCAATACCTCAACGAAACAGATCAGTGCAACGCATCAAGTACAACACCTTGTCGTTCTTAAACTTTCAAGCAGTATGAGAATTTGATTCCATACGCAAGGCATCGAATATTTATGCTTTACCTGACTACCTATATATAGCCTGCGTCTCCCACCACTTTGTGTTGCATTTCCCCCTTCCTTTCATAACAAATATTCCCGCCCCGAGCACACGCCATCTTTCACAGTCAGCTGTTGCTACTTTCGAACTCAACTTTCTCACGGCTTACGGGACACAGACACATACTTACTATCTCTACACGATAGCAGCTATCCAACCTCGACCCTACCATGGCTTGCCCGGTGCTTGCTCTTGGACATATCGCGCTCAGCTTGATTCCCATGCTTGGGAAAGGAGTCGTGACAGCATGCCTCCCAGTAGGGCTAGCGTGTCTCCACGCATTGCTGATAGCTGCCTGCACTGTCTTAATCCTTTCCCTCTTCTTTTGGATATTGGGCATAACAGTCAGCTTGTCAAAGTGGTACGGAAATATATTGCCCTCTTTGGGCCTTACAATACTTTCATACGCCATTCATCAGACATCCTGTACCACCTCTATATACAATTGGTCCGCAGTTCTTGCGCTTGTCAAAAGTCTGAATCATAGAGAGCTTAGGATGCTTTCCGAAGAACAGCAGAACCTTGAGAACCAAATAGGCGATCTACTCACTATCCACTGGGACCAGTCTGCGGAAATTGCAGAATGGGCTGAGATACCGCGGGCGATCTTTGGCGACAGAATCAATCGTCACAAAGCGATCCTGGGGATGCAGAAAAGGGCAATCAAGATCGAATTGCGAAGGGAGCTTTACTCTCGATTTATACATTATCTCGTCACCCTTGAAGAGAGAAAAAGAGGCCAGCAGTTTTCGTGGCGTGACTTTTGGCTCGCTGCTTGGATTCAAACTTATTGCATTAGCATCTGGATCTTTGACATGGTGTTCTCTTCTATCTGGGCTGCCCTAGACCTTTTTGAATCATTTCTTGCTTTTGCTACTGAGCCATGGGGTGTAGAGCTCAAGCTGATCATAACGCATTAGTCTCGCCGACTGGAAGGTCTGGAGGCGCGTTGAGACAACCTTTCTCATTAGCACGAAAGAGGACAGGCCAAAAGGTTAATAATGATCGAGGTTAGGAATTTGTTGATGGGGCGGTTATACCTACACAAACCTCTAAGAAAATAGTCTGTCTCGAGTCATTTATGGGGAAAGCCGAGAAGCAGAAACCTTTCGGCGGTTATGCTTGCAGATCACCTTGAATACTTTGATTTGGTTAGTTACTCCTACAGAGGATATCACAAAGCATGGCACCTGGTATTCTCTAGAAATTCATATACTCATTCTAATTCTCATAGCTCAATTCATACATAAGTCAATACTGCATCTGAGCTTTGTCGGTAATCATAAAGACGTACAGGGACCTGCCCACTTGGGCTGTCCGTCATCCAGCATAACTAGAACAGGGAGACAATCCTCACAAATAAAAACACAGAATCCTTACCCCGGATGGTATGCAAAAGGCTGCTCACTTCAGAAGGTGAATGATGTTGATGATCACCTTTGGGTCACCTCGATCAATAGGACGACCCTGTCGATCCATCCAGGCACAATCCCCAAAACCACAAACCTTCCAAGCCAAGACTCGACCATCGAATCTTTCCTCAAGGCCAGAAAAGTCCGGACCGATCGTCGGCATGAGCACTGAAACTGGCTTCAAATTAGTAGCTTGATCAAAGACGACTTCGCCTTGCTCGATCTTCTTCACAAAGTCGCGATCCGGCGTGAACAGTACCACAACATCGCCCATTTGAACACCTTCTGGATCATAACTGTCATCACACCGCCACCCGAGGCGCTCACACCGCCACCCGAGTTGCAAAGAAGTTTCTCTATCATGGATGAGCGTGCGCGTGAGGAGACAGGATTTGCTATTCCACTCATCGTCAATGACTCCTTCTTTCATTATTTCATAGATGAAGATGGCTTCTCTGGCGATATCGGTGCTGATTGGTAAGTATGGGTGCGGATTCACTGTTTCCCTTACGCCCTCAAAGGTCTCCGGCTGCGGAGTGTCAACGAGAACATCAGATGCCATAGGCTCAAGAACCACAGATCGTCCGATAGTCGCAGTTGATGCCTCGGAGTCTGCTTCACTAGCTGTATAGAAGGAATCATTTGACGTTCCATATCCGTCGGCACTAGAATTTGAGGGGGAATGAACTGATTTATTGTCCTCGCTCTGGTCACAAGACTCACCTTCATCGGCCCACCCTAAATAATAATAAATGAGCTTTCGCATGATGAAAACAGATGATGAACTTGGTGATGATGCTGTGGATTCTGTTGATGGTCGTAACTAATGTCGTGAGGTGGTCGTGGTTATTGTGGGATACACTCCCTGTACTTATAATCATTGCTGCATGCATTAAAACCATGTCTGCATGCACAAAATGTTCTGTTAACTTGCTTGATCTAGTAAGCTTGGCGCCGCCAGCTTGGTGGTGATATCTCGTTGTCGCTGTGAACGAAGGAAAGTTCCTGGCGATCATGGCGATGCATAGAAAGACCAGTAAGTGAACAGTGCTGTGATCTGTGCTTCAGTATATGAAACAAATACGCGGAAGTCTGCCGGAATTGTTACCATGAACCATTGTTCAGGTACTGCACTGTTCAGACAGGCTGATAGTGAACGGCGAACAATGATTGAGGGAGGCTGACATGAACCGGGACTGATTTGGCAAAACTGGCTATTGGCCCTATGAGTCACAAGTCTTGTGATCATGGATAATAGAAAATAGATGCATAGAGGTATCAACACTAGGTTCTCATAGCAGTCGTACAACATTCTTGGTACAACTCCCTCTTTACTGACGCGCCTCAAACCTCTGAAGTAGTCAAGTTCCCGACATCACTCACCAAAGTCGCACAATATCCGCCAGACTCTCACCTGCGAAGGTTATCACCACAGAGTCATGAAAATACCACGGTTCCCAATTCAACGTCAACGTCTGGATCCATAAGAAAGAGAAGTAAGGCCAACTGTCGTTTATGCGACATCGCTGAGTGAAGTCAGACATAACAGGCGAATTCCATCAATCTGTCAACGATATTAGCTCAGCCTGAATACCTATGAGCAGATGATTACTTACCAACGCAAGCAGTTCCGCAGAATCCACAGCAGCGACCTGGAATAACCCAGACTTCCTTTCCTTCCGTGGCGCAAGTCGGGCACCGAACGCCAGGCACCTTGCTGTCGACAAGAACTGTTGAATGCATCTTGAAAAGAGAGAGATATATTATAAAAGAAGTTGTGTAATGGACGTCGTTGAAGATGACGATGCAATCAATTAAGGTTGAGGCATGGTTTTATCATCCTCCAATACCCTGAGTAATACCCGAAACAGCGCTCCGTCCGGTTCCTCCCTTCTGATGGCTTGAGACATATTGATCACATGTTATCCGAGTGTCTCGGATTCTAGATCGGTATTTGCAGATGCAATGCGAAAAGCCGCGTACGGAGGGGCCGTCTTACAAAAAGCAACATCTTCAGCTCAGCTCTGATCTATCCCTTACTTCAACCAGGCCGTGCTTGGATGGGCGGCATACCGCAAATCCCTCGCGTCGGTAATTGCCTATCAGCGGCCCGGTAGATTCCGTCTTCCATTCCCGGTCTGTTAATCTCCGATGCTCAGCCTCATCGCGGTGAGATCTTGTGTAACCATGACGAGTGGGGGTAATCTGTACTATGACGTCTGTTCAGAGCTTGCAGTAAGTGCATTACATCAATCAAACGTGGATATGAGGGTTCATACAGTAATTTTACGCAATTTATGCACTCCTTTCTAAATTGCACAACAATTATAAATTACTTGTTCTGTGCTACCGCCCTGCAGGGGGGCAGCTGACAGTACAGTATGTCTCTGTCTCTTATCCCTCTTGCTGTACGACGCGACATATCTGACGGATCATATTCATGGCCGTATTTACGCCAGGTGACCATACTTGCTTTTGTTGTTGATGCATTGCTTGAATGTGCAGCGACTTACTCGCCCTTGGGTCTGCTTGGCATATAAGCCAAGACTCAAGGTTCCAAGACACTCGTTTACAGCTTTGCCTATCGTTTGGTACACCAGCCTACCATTTGTCCCCATATTCCCGTACCGGCACACAGCAAATGCTGACACCGGGCCGGTTGCGGACAATAGTACCCGCTAGCCAAAGATCATCATGAGGCTGGAATTTGCGACTGCGGACGACTAAATGGCTTGCGCGCTAATTTGTGCTCTCTCTTTTCTTATTCCTCGCCTAGTAAACTAACGCCTCAATATCGGGTAGCCGGTTGTACGTTGCGACTTTTGCACATTGCCAAAAGGAAGCGTCTTAAACTGGTCTGGTCTGGTCACACGAGACTCCACCTACCCAGGCCCTCCCTGGATTCAATTATCGTGACAAAGGCCTCAAGATTTGCGGCGGCAGAGGAAGAAAAAAACTTTGTGGCATGACGATCATTGTTGAGGCCCATTCTCGCGTTGGAATGTTAAGCTGGGAAGGCAACAAATAGAGAGTAGACTAGCTTTAGTATATAAGATAAGTTCAGTATTGAGAGGTGCATAGCGTGAGGGAAGTGAAAGAAGCACGGGCTGGAAACTATTAATCTCCAGGTTTTTGTTCAGCAATGCGAAAAGAAGACCCAGCGCTGTCTAAAATGTGCTCGTAATCAAGATACTACAGTCCGGCGTCCAACAGGCCGCACTTTTCTTTCGCTTTGTCCATAGAGTTAGGCAATTTAAGCATGAATGATGGCTCGTTGATTCTTCGGTTAATCCGAAAGTTCTTCTTTATTGTTCTCAGGTGTTCCCTTGGAGAACTGGCCCGTTTTGGAACTAAGCAAACACTTGACCCAAAAACAGTAAATTGGAATATTGAACATACTCTACACGCTCACTTGAAAGAACAAGGATCTCAGACAAAGAGGTTTTAAACGCTGTTCGGATTTCGATGTATTAAAGACTCCTGTTGAACAGTTATATCTTCCCCGAAACTGCACATCAGTCAACCTTTTGTCAACTTATCCCGCTGCAACTTTACCCGCGAAACCAGTGCACTTCCACAATCAGAAGCCATCAATATCAGTCAGCATGTCTCGCCAGGAACTCTCTTATTTCGACATTATGCCTCAGTGGCAAGCATCTAACCATACAACGACTGGATCCCAGCAAGGAACAGGTGTCAGTGAATCTGCAGATAGCACAGGGGTTATGAAGGCCACAGATGAGTACGGTTCCGACAGCGACTGCGACAATGGCACTGCTGTCATTGAGAAAAATCGTACGGTCCCTACGAAGCGACGACAAGCATTTGAGGACAAACGTATTACCCAGGACGAGATAAACAAGCTCGAGAGCCGACTTAAAAGAACTACTATCCTTTGTACCTCACTATTCTGTATTAACATTGCGATTTCTGGAGCCATGTTTCTCAATTCCATCAGGAAGCAGTGAGCGAGGAGGGTGATCTTGAGGTTAGTTTAAGTTACTGAGAAGTTACTGATGTCGCGCACGAACTCGATATGAAGATCTTGTCCTCATATCAGAGATTAATTGATGGAACATTTTTACGCCCGTGGCTTTGAGCGGTATAGGCGTTAGTTTTTAATTATCGAGGGTCTAGTTTTTTTTTATAAAAAAATAGAGAGTGTATTAAGCGGTAAAAGAATGAATGATCTGTAGTTGCCTCAAGGGGATAAATGCTCTTAGGATGACGTGATGGGAAAGTATTAGAATTGGCTTGTAAATTACTACATATGTTGTGTTAGTAACTTTATTTGTATCTGATTACTAAAATCGGCTTCTTGGTCTAGAGGTATGATTCTCGCTTTGGGTGCGAGAGGTCCCGGGTTCAATCCCCGGAGGAGCCCTTTGTTTTGCTTTTTATTGCATTTTGCACAATCTATCAGTCAATCGAGCTTTGCAAAGTCAGCTAGAGCTTTGAAGTATGCCTTATTTCTCTTGATGTTGTGAAAATTAATAGACATGATTTGGTCAATTGACTTAAGTGTAAACCAGCAGTAGTTATTTTATTGCCAGACACGCTGTCGGAAATCACTGTATTATTTGACTATAGAACTAAACTACATGCTGTAATGACTGAAAATGTGTAACGCTAATGAGATCTAACTTGGGTATTTGTAAATTTATGCAACCTCTATTATCCCCTCCCGCTTCTAATGCTTTTGCGACACCAAGGACCCATGCAATACTTTCCCTCCCTCATACTCTCCGATCATTCATTTGGATTTGTCAACCCAGCTTGCATAGGGAACTGCTTGTCGCATCTTACGCAAAGCCCTGGAGTTGCGAGTTTCTCCTGGGATCCGACGGGGGCCCTTTCGTTGTGCAGGCGCTGAAGTTGGAGTGCCTTGTGTCTCGGGCGAAGAAAATAAAAGCGAAGGGGAGGGGAGGGAACGGTGGCTTTGCGGGCTGACTGAATATTCGTTGACGTGTTTCGCGGTTGAGGGCAATTCGTCGGTGGGTTGAGGGGTGGTGTCAACCGTAGCAAGTTCGCTGTTGCTGCCGCTGTCGGGGCCCTGTAGGGCCTTCTTCACTACGATGAAGTGCTCCACCTCTTTTAGGTGGGCGATAAGCTGGTTATCAAGCTCATCGTTGCCCTGAAGGTTCTCGATAATCCCCTTATGAATGGTCAAAGCCATCTCCAACAGGTAGTCCAAACGTTCAGCGTCTGTGGATTCCGCCATTATGTATGGGGCCTGACGTTGTGATATTTTATGCAAGTGTGGATTGGCTAGGCTAGATTGTTAGTCGCAGCTGTGTCTGGTTGGAGTCTGCACTACTTACACTAGGGCAATTGCCAAGGTACAGGGAATTGTAGGACAGAGACGGGAAGTCTGGTGGTATGAGATCGGCAATGTCGCTTCGGCAATAGTAGGAAGGAATTTTGTTGACAAGTTCTAGAAGAGATAGGAACATCGTGATTTAAGTATCTGGTCTTGAAGCATCGCTACAGTCTTCCTCAACGCCTCCAATTCATCATAACAAAGAAAAGGCATCGTTTCTGTAACATATCCCGGTAGGTAGATAAAGTTAATGAAGAAATGCGTATTGAATGAAGCACTAGTTGCTTAAGTGTTACGACCTAACGACCGTATCACGTGTACCCTACATTTTCATATCCAATCACTTATCAGCTTACTTAAGCCTGTGTAAGCTAGCCCGCGCTTACTGTAAATATTATAAGCTAAAGATAAATACTTACTCTAGGATAAGTAAGCTTCTTAGTAAAGCTTACTTATTACTTAGTAAGTACTATAATATATATATATATTTACTTA
>LTDI01000339.1:0-44223 GCA_001654545.1 Fusarium agapanthi
GTTTAAAACTTAGGCTGTGATTTGTTCGATTTATAATTAGATGGCGGGTTTGGATGGTGGGTGTTTGAATGTATCACATTATCCGTCATTAAAGGGTCTTTGCGCGAGGAAGTTGTTGACGTGGCAAGGACGGCTGAGATATGTTGAGTGTGAGTTATTGGTAGAATTGAGTTGTGACGGTTGTTCAAACGTTTGAGTGCATCATTTCCCGTCGGTGTGAACGTCTGAAGGCCTGGGCTTGAGTGAAAGCGAGTAGAGAGCCTGGACTGTGGTCTACAAGATTTGTAATCGTCTCAGAGCTGTAAAGCAGGGACTTGTGGTTGTTTGATTGTATCTCGATACTTGTTGGTCCAAGTGTGTATTCAGAGACTGGAATTTCGTGAACTGTACAAACTTTTTAGTATGTCATTTTCCGTCGGTGTCCGCTTTTGGAAGCCCGGACATGAGTCGAAGCGGGTAGAGAATCTGGACCGTGATCTCTGATATTTGCAGTCGTTTCAAAATGGAAAACAGGGACTTGTGCTTGTTTGACTGCATCTCATTGCTCACCGCTCCATGCGTACATAGAGGTTGGGACGTGGATTTCTCAAAAAGTTTAAGTTTACAGGCTGTAATGTGATAGATACGATATTAGATCTGATACCTCACGGGAACATGCCTGAATACACCACAACTCCCGTCAACACAACACTCCGCCACACGGCAAAGCATGCCACCTCATCAAATACAACTCAGCATATAGGACACAACAAGTTTTCTCTTTTCTCTTAGCTCATCAAAAAAATTGATGATGCAATTCAGAGCTCGGACTTGTCGCCCAGACATATAACCTCCTCTTCTGCCCTTCTTCATTTCTGTTCTTCAATTATTACGCCCCGGGCTTCCCTCGTGGTTGTGCTGGGGCGACCCCTTTGCGACGATGCTCTCGGTCTCTGATCTTGATGCGGTGTCTTTGGTTTTGCCGGATGTTTCAACTTCGTCTGATAAGAGGAGTTGGAATATATGACGGCTTGATGAAGACCGTTGCGGGAAGCTGTTGGTCTCTCCACAGATCACCCAAAGCTTCGTTCATCGTTTCTTTCAGTTTTTTATATTTTGACTGAGCAAGATTAGCTCTGCAAATGTGAGTTACTATTCTTCTTGAGGGATGGGGTTGTTAGTTCAGCCCCCGAACACACTTCACGCGCCCATCACCCTCCAAGACACCTTGATGACATGGACTATACCTTGGCATTACCCACCATGGTGAGGTCCATATTCTTCAAGTCCGACTCTGGTAATGTCTCCTGGCTATACCGTCCTTAAAGTCAGGAGCCCCATGCGTTCCATATCTCAGACGGATGATCAAGAGACTTTCCAAGATGGCAGACCGCCATCAACAGAGTCAATTCGTGGTATTTTACACCTTTTACTCTCTTTTCATCCAATAATGTCTAGCTTATCTTAGGACCCAGAAGCCTGGCGGATGGGGCTCAGTTCCGTGTTGTCAAGCGTCGAGACATTTGATGCTTGGCAACGAGCAAGATCGCCCGGATTGCAAGTGGATAAGGTCGCCGCCAAGATCGAGCGGTATATGAGAGAAGATAGCGCTATGACAAGACCTAGACCTATCCCAATAGGAGCTGGAAAAGATAAGAGTAAGAACTTCCCCATCCAAGCCTTTCTTGTCTCGTTCTTGCTAACATGTTTGCTTGACAACAGTCTTTAACATCTGATGAGTCTTCGTGTCGTTGACCTCAACAAGAAGCACGATGCCGCAGCTGAACTACCAGCAGTGCGGGCACCACAAACATTTCCTGCAAGCAAAATCATGTCCTCTCAAAATAACTCACCTACTTCCGCCTCGAACTATGGCTCTGAATCAGAACATAATTCGGACAAGTGTCTACGTCGAGTGGCTCCTAGCACTGAGTCAAACATAGCCTTGTACTATGTAACCACAACGGGCAGACGATCAACTGGCCTCTGGGACTCGTCAAGCCTGAATTCGACTTCAAGATCGACAAAGTACCTTTGGCTGGGGGTCTGCAGAGTCTCGTCAACATTCTCACAAACCCAAACTATCCTGAGCACTGCTACCGACCCAGAAGATTTACCGTGGCTTCCTCTTACTGGATTACTTTTGTCGATCCTTGCATTGTTGCCTCTGCCATCAATTCACTACCTCCATCTCAGCTGCCGAAGGGACTGCCTACTTCTTAAGCGAGAATCACGGCGCGTTTAAGGATATGCTGTCTACTGATGGCCAGAAGACCGCCGTAGTCCCAAGTGTCGTCTACCTATCACATGAGCAACGACAACAACGATGGATTTGACAAGGGCGACGTTGATAAAAGTATGCCAGGCATATCAAGCCCAGAGCCGTGTCTGTCCCACATGTTTATGGTCTGTGGGGATCAAGACAAGCACCACTGTCTCTAATATCTGATTCAGGTACCTAGTGGGAATGGACTTTAGGACTGATTGTGGGCAAAGCCAGATCCATCTGCTGCAAAAAGAGGAATCAAAGCGATCCATCTTGATTGAGTCAAGATACAAAGCAGAAGTGCAACGGGCCAGGCAGCGAATATATACAGCTACCGGTTCTGACCCTTCGGAGCTCTACGGCGAGCTTTCTCCAAACTAGAGACAGAGCCTAATTGAGCACGGCATTGACAGCAAACCCGATTCCCCAGGCGGTCATGGTTGCCTTTGAGACAGAGTATCATTTGGGTGACCCGACCGCTGATCAGTCTAGTCTGATTTGAGTCTAGCAACCTCCCAAGTCTAAGCCTCAGCCGACCAAGCCTAAGTCTACGACTCACTGCTGTGGAGATCATACAAGATAGCCATCGATCTATCGAGTACAACGGGTTGGACATCATGACATCAGCTTCGCTGACCAGGTCGATATCCGTGGAGAAGATGAAGTGTCCAACGAATGTGTTACTGCGCACATTGCCCGCCTATCCACCTTATTCTTGAACAAGTCGGCATGGCTACGAAGCATTGACATACTTCTCTCATTCGGAGCTGTCATCTTTCGGATACAGTCTCTACAGATTTCCCTCGGGGTGTATATCCCAGTTGGTCGGAACTCAGGAAGCTTGAATAGCCTTTACTTGGCAATCCCCGCCCCGCCCTGGAACTCTCGTCGTTATTTGCTCCTAACGACTTTAAGCCTTGCCAAAATTCGCAAAATGATGGCCAAGCTCTGCAGTTTTTGACAAGAAGAATTCCGAGCTCTTTCGGCAAGGAATCGTCCAATGTTTTAAAGCTTGGAGCGGAATGCAAGGCCCTGAAGGAGAGTCTCTCAGAGAGCCAAATGGTGCGAGTGTGGTTACCAAGAGTGGTCCGCTTTATATCAGTCAATGCTCCCTTTGCCATTTCGTCCGCCTAATCATTCGAATGGCACCCGTCCTCCCGCTTCCTCGACATTGACAACTCCGGCGCTCGATACTGCCGTCGAATTCCGAAGGGGTGTGTCTTTTTAGTGCCCTGAGTACAAGTCTCCTGTTCACAGAGCGTTACTCTCCTATCTTCCGATGGTCTGCTTCCGCCAAGTCTCAAACGAGCACAACCTCTAGTCAAGCTCAGGGCGCTCATCACCTTATGGCCAGGAATGAGCCTGCAGTTCCAGGAAGGAGAATCAAGCTCAAGCTTAATCGCGGTGCAGCTTACTGGGAAGCTCATGCTCCAGACCAGAATCAGACTGCAAGCTCGAGCACTCAAAAAGTTCGACTGTTAGCGGATGTATCAGCCCTATCCTGGACTCCTGCAGTCAAAGAGACTTCTGGAGCATGATATAATAGGTCAAAGAGTTCAAGTTACTTCCTATCCTCACATACTATCACAATATGTCTAGATATCTACCACGATTACCAGGAGTGCGGGCACCACAAAGTATGTCCGAGCCCATACTTGATATTCGACTCACTTAACGAAGACACCGACACCAACGTTAAAACTTCAGGCGCTCTGCCTCGCAGTATGAGATCTGCTCCTACGTGATACGACGTACACAAAGTTTCGAAGCATGCAACAGGAGAGTATTAAGTACAGCGACTTGATACAACACGTAACCTCCGGACAAGTATACAATGACAATGACGACCAGAATGAGTACGAGATCGGAGTCTGACCCCTGAGAACTTGGCGACGTATAAACGATACAGGAAGAGGGAAAAAAGGGCGGGGAGAGGATGATGATGGATGCACTTCTCAACTGGATGGCATCGCGAGGTTGCTCTTGAAGATTCCTCCCACTCCAGTCATTTGTCCCAGAGAGCAAAAGTCTTGCCAGGCAGATGCTGCTTATACGGGGTATGAGCCTAGCCTGCACCGCCATCACAGAGGAAGGAGGTAATAGTCTACCCATATTCAATCTCAACACCCTGAGAACAACATTCGAAAAGGCGTAACCAAAAACATGGAAGTACGAGAGGCCCTACAAGCTGAAGGAATGGAACACTGAGAAAAAGTACGAACAAGTCCTGGAACGCATCGACGACATTGAGGCTGGGAGAATCTGATACTACCTCTGACGACGAAGATGTAGAGATCATCATGTCTTCCCCAGCAAACTCCTTCTAAGTTGTCACTGCGGGACGCTCCGAAGGCCCTCACAAGGACCCCAGGTTCAAGCCAGATGAGTGGCTCTCCGAGAAGGAATACCTCTTCATTTAGACCTTACTGGCTCCACCCCCCGAACCTGTCCACCTTCCACTGCCACAACCTCAAACACATCAAGGCGGCGAGGCTCGTTCTCAACAGCCTTACATCTATCTCCCCAACGCCTAAGAGCCTGGATTTCTCTGCCGTCTTGGTAACAGTCTACAACATCTGCTCAACAGTTTTGGAAGACTTGCCATTGACGTAGAAGAAATAATCCCAGCCACCGTGTTGATAAATTCATTATCAATGCTGTCCGCCTCACTGGACTTTCTGTACTACAGTACGGTCGCTGGAAGTACCAGTACTTCGATGGACGCCTAAATGGGTCGAAAGCAATTTCTGTGATCTTAAAGATTCATGACTCTAAAGATCTGAATCTGGTGGACTATGTCCAGAGTGAATTGTCTCAAGTCTCCAGGCGGGCAGACATATTGGCTGCCGTACCTAAGCCCTGCAAATTACCCTAACCCGAGCCTGCCGGCAAGATCGTTAGGAGATGCTTTGCACTTGATTGTCCTTCCCTGGGGTATTCCCCTATCAGAACCTGCATACCAGCACTGAGAACCAGCAAGTTCGGCTAGGTATGTGTTCAAACTGTGAGGGAAATGCTATCAGCACGAGCTCGGTGCGAATGGAAGCTTTCCAGGACGATCGATGGCCTTTTCAAGTCTCACATCGCTTCAACTGTCGTTACCGCACGATTTGAGCGACGATGAAGTCGATGAGCCATCATACGTTCAGTAATCAGTCATCACCAGGTGATCCAGTTTCGCCGTACCCAAACCCTGCGCAGGGAGAACTACAAATCAAGTTCAATGGAAAGCTCCTCTCAGAGACAGCCAACAAGACACCACGACGAATACACTGGCTTCCTCAGGAATTCGACCCGACTGATAGGCAAGGGCTTGCAGCGCGTGTGTGATGCGGAGTTTAAGGAAGTTGAGGACAAGGTCGAAAAGAGAAAGCTCTGCGATATCACCTTAACGGCGCTGAGGAGGCTCGAGCGGAGATCGATGAACTGCCGTGGATTTCAGAATGCATGGACTTGGAGAGACCCTATCATGTGCTTCAACCACTGCCCGATTTCCCACTGTACGTCATTGCGGAATAGGTTGTTTGAAGTCAAGGCAAGTCAATGACATAGGTATCAAACCCTTGTCGTGGTGATGGTTTGGCTGAGCCATTCATCTTTGGAAGCCCTGATCCTCACGTTTGTCTTGCAAACCCCAGCTTCGTAAGCTAAGGGAAATCATTTGGAATCGACTTCAATATCATAAGTCGAGAGCTCTTGCAAAAAGAAGATATCAGTCCAACGAGCTCATAGATAAGACGGCCGCCCTCCAGTAAAACATGTCACTCAATGAGCAAAAGCAGCGATGGATGTTCTTTAACTTACAGAAGCAGCAGAAGGCAAAGTAAGGGGGAGGAGAATGATCAAGATAATATTTGTCTCCTCTCAGCCTACAGGTGGCACTTCACCTCAAAGCCTCCCATTTCTTCCCCCAGAGCTCAGCCTTCACATCATCGAAGAGTTTGAAGAGGCTTCCATCTGTCTGTCGATGTGCAAAAGATTCCATATCACAATATCATGGCCATTCGCTTGAAGAGAAGCTTGGCCAAGGAAGGATGGCGCATTTGGGCCTTATCACGGCAACTTCAAGGAAGATGCAATTCTCTTCACCCATATGAGGCGCCCTCACCGTTCAGAAAAGACCGTCGAGCATAGATTTGACTTTGCAAATCTTCATGATCAAATCAGGCGGGTTGATTATATTTTCTCGAAGGATATTAGTCGCTACTACTGTCCATCCTCCACGGGCGCTCAGATACTTGGAAGCTCCTTCACCCTTGATAAAAAGAGGCGAGGCCCTGAAAGACATAATATCGCCGGCGGTGACCCCCAAGCTTCCCTACTTCCATCAGAACAAGATGGGCACCTAAGAGGCAGTCTCCAGTATCATTCACGACGAATGATGCTAATCTCTAGAGACCTCAGTTGTATCCAGAGTGGATATGTCCCGACAGAGCAGATGAAAACTTGAGGATCCTTGAAACATTTGCTCGGCCCGGTGGCTCACAGCAAAACAACAACAGGCCGAGTCCTAGTCTGCAGATGTTTTTCAGAAATTTTGGGTGTGCGTAACAGACAAGAGACATAAATTAAACCTGAGCAACTCTTTATCAAGACGAGCCCATGCCAATTGCCTTCTGATCTAGGCTGGCACACATTTCCCCCCCTAGAATATTTCGAGGGCACTCTCGTTCACAACGGCTGTACCCCAAAATGTGGCTGAATAGTCAAACACCTCATACACCTGAGAGTAGGATCTGCAACGAATGGGCTGCATAACGCTTCCAGACCAGGAAGCAAGAAACGTCGCCAATCTCCACCAACATTGTGATGATACGACCTATTTGCCAGAAACCACACCACTAGCAGCACCCTACAAAGTCACATATATTAATGCCTCGCACTCAGTCCAAAGTTCTTTTAACGTCAAAAGAACAGATATTTGCAGCACTTGAAGTCCACGAAGCCTGGTATAAGCTTCGACGACCTCCGTGAGGACGCAAGGCTGATACCAGCGGGGAGAATGCATCAAACCAGAGATGAGTGGGATAGAAGTGAGTTCGCCGCTATTGTTATAAACGAGGCAACGCTGTTCAAGGATACTGCTCCATGAACGGAAAACTCGACGATTTCAAAGGGCCTGACTTCAGTAAGGGCGTCACCAAAGTCCCTACGATGTACCTGAAGTACCTATGCTATAGGCTGGCGTTTATGCGAACACCACGATCTCCGGAGAGCGAGCCAAATGTTCACGAACAAACCTATCAAATACGAGACCTAGCCTCTACGGTTCAGCATTGCTGTCCTTCTCACAACTGTCTTCACAGTGCGAAGCTGGCAAGAGCATAGCGCCTCAGAGTCTGGAACGGAATGGAACGATGAGACCTTTGCTTCACCAGGAGTTGAGAGTACCTGAAAGAACCTACCAACCGGTTAGAGCTATCTTCGAAACATCTTCTCTCGGTGTTCCATGGACGCCTTGAGCTGATTACACATAAGCTATTCATTATACATCCTTTATCATACATGAGTCGATGGTCATCTCCTCCATCTCGACCCTCCTTAGACCCATACATGGAAGTATACGCTCGTCAAAACAGATGCTGGCGCTATTCCAGATGAATCAATCGCAAAGAGCTGATCCCTACAAGACACCATAAATGGTGACTCAAAAGGACACCCTGGGCATCCAACTCAGGGGAAGAGGATCTCCTCTGCGAGCATCCGGGTCAAGTGACTCTCAAAGAGGCCAGCTTCAAGCCAAAAGACCCGGTCTCATCCGTCGGGGTGCTATAGTACCGGGCACCTCAACTTCCCTACTCGAACAAGCTGCCATACAAAGGAGACTTTTGAGAATCGACAGACTCACGTCTATCCTGAGTTCATCTGAAGAAGCAAGAATCGGAGCTTCGTGCCATGCCGGGCGAAAACGGACAAACTCACCACTAAGGTGAACAAAATCAGGGATTGGATTACCCGTGATATATTTGTTATGAGCGGATCAAGGAAGACTGACGAATGTACTGGCCGAGAAGGATGCCCTTATTAAAAGGTACGGTGCTCTAATGTCAGAGACTCTAGACAAGACCTTACAACGGGAACGACAGGACGTGAGGGACATTGAGGCCAAGGTTCTTTTAGCATTGGAATACAGTCTTGGTGTTGAGATGGGCAAGATGGCTCTTGAGGATGACTTGGTTATCTGATGCTTCTGCTCAGCTTCTTACGGATAAGCTTCCTGAAGAACATCAGCGTCTCTTTCTCTCCGCTTACACATCACATCGTTGGATTCCATTTATGGTAAATATCACGGCTTCATTTATCAGCATCCCTTTCTCTCCAACTTTCTCTGTCTGTCGAGATATATATCAATATTCAACCTTTGCACAGACAACTTATTTACAAACATATGCGGCCAAAACGTCAACAGCTACGCACAGGGGACAGCTATGGCGCCCAAGCTGGTATTCGACGTCGTAGGAAAACGAAAGCTATCCTTCTCTGGGCGGTGACTAATGGCTACAGACCGGATAATCGACAGTGTTGGGAACCGCCTCGTTTACTGTTTCTGACTCTTCAGATATCCACGCTTCTCTCAACAATTTGAGTCTGTTGTCAGCGAATCCCTTCTTGAGATACAGGGACTTGGTATCATTTTCAATATGGTATTTCTCATCCTTAATCAACAACCGATACTTGTACCGTATTAGCCATTCGGACAGCCATTGCTTTGGATCATGAGAACCCCGGCGTTTACTGAACGTGCGAGGTCATTCTTATACAATCGCAGGATCGTGAACTTGTTCAGAAGCTCAGCTCAGCAGAGGGATGAGACTATGTAAGAACAACTTACGATGACCTCAGCGAATCCTTGAAACAGCGTCGTGAAGCACAGGACTGGGACATCCATGGCGAGCGGGAAGAAGTTGATCATGCATGAACACACTCGACATTGTGTAGTGGTTCACTTCGACGGAGCAATTCATAAAACAGAAAGGCCGAGGAAAGGCTGATGGTAACACTGTTTCGCACGTCGCTCCGCCGTCCAGTGGTACCGATACCGACTCTGACGAATTCTCTCGTCCCCCCCCAACTACTGATTGCGACGAACCTGAGGGAGACAAAGCGACTGCAGAAGAGAGAATCGAAACACTTTATGGAGGCCCGGGATTGGCCCCGAACGCTGAACAGTGCACCATCGTCGACGCAGAAATCCCTTCGCATCGCGGTCATTGGGACAGAAGAAATGCTCCCATTTCTTCCCCGATTGACCATGTACGGAACTCAAGATAATCATCGGATTCCTCGCCGAATCCTTTGCGGTCCATCAAAGTCAACGACACTTGCTTCCCTTGAACCTGTGCCGTGCCTGCATTTCAGTTGGAGTTTTCGGAGTAAGAAGGCCGTATTGGACTACACCAAAAGGACAGGTTGACATTGCATTGATCGATACATCTATTGGTGTTCCATCGTGCCATGAAGCTCACGCTTAGCCAAACCTGCAGCACAGCCGTATAACGAATTGTCTGCGTAGGGCTTACCACGACCCGGAATCACAAAGCCTAGATGAAGCCGGTAACCCCGACAAGCTTCGACGTCCGCCCCTCTCTCTGAGGCATGCTAGATGAGCAACTCGGGCAACTCAGGGTTGGAGACCGACCGCACGCATCCAAACCAACGACGCCCATGTCCACCGAAACACCGTGAAGCTCACGGTCGACCATCCCTACAACGCAGCACGCTCGCATAGTGGCGACCAACTTGGTAGTCAGCTTCCGAACACAATTCACACTACAGTTACTATTAAGACCTGTCCGATGACAGGCTCGATATATTGGTACTCGGGGCATCTGCGGGACATCATCCTGACTTCCTGCGTGGCAGCCGAAATGATAAAATCACAAATAAAGATGTCTTCCGCTCCCAAAAGACTTAAGAGCGATAATCTCCTGGTGGCTTCCACCTTCGTCGACACGCCGGCTGGCGATGCCACTCTGCACTGTTGCTCTGTACCAGGGACTGACACAACTATGAATGGCTCGCAGAGTTACTTCTTCTCCTTCGTGGACGAACCTGTCACGACCACTGCACCTTCACCAACAATCGCCATCCCACACATCGAAGTCCCTTCAATCATATAAGGTCTGAAGGGGTGATGCGCGCTTTACTTACAACAGCTACAAAGACTGGAGACACCGGAAGCTATGGCTGTTAGTCATTTCGCGTCCGTCGAAAAGACCAACAACAGCGGTAGAGCAAAACTGTCTCTTTCACTTACACCAAACCGCAACAGCCAGTAGCGGAATGATGATGTGCACGACGCCTCTGACCTCTCACAAGTGTGGGTTTTTTGAGGAACATGGATAACTCCTCTTCCTACCAACATGCACTCGAACCTGTCATGAGTCCTTTAGGACATCGCCTCGCATGGCGGTGATTGGGACGGAGGATATGCTCATTGTTTCCTGCGTCACAGTTCCCATGATGACACGCAAGCGAGATGGAATCTGGGGCTTGTTCTGGACATGCCTCTTCTCGTGTTACTTACTACTGTCCCATGACGGCTCAGAATAGAGCCCTCGACACAATCGACTCTGTGAATTTCTCACAGTTTGGTTTCACAGGCCATACGCGTATCAACGTCAACTGGCCTGGCTTCAACTCTTCATGTGTGCCTTCTCCCGCATACTTGATACAGGTCTCGAAAAGCGGCTCACACTTACAATGTTCAAGATTCAGCTTTCTGCAGAGCCACCAACTAGTGCCGCTCAGATTCCTCGATGCGATGAGATTGGCAGTTCTCCTATGTCAATTACTGAAGTATACCGAGTTCTAGCTGCACTGTTCTTCAACTGTTACTTCCTTCAAGAAGAGAGTCTACATGAAGAACCTTGTCTTGTTGTATTCCAAGACACACCGGAAGCCACAGTTCTAGTAGACCGACGATCTGTCGGCTAGTTCATCAGTGAGTATCTTCAGACGACTCGCAATTATTGGCGTCTCAGCCTTGTGATGACACTGGCTTTAAAGTGGACGCCTAACGCCTCCAACTTCAAGATCAAGAGGTCGAGTTTGAAGCTCAAATAAACAATACCCGAGAAGCAAAGAAGCCAACGAAACGACTACACCTGCTGAGTTTCGCTTCCGCCTCAAGGTCTACTACTGTCAATCCCCAGAATGCACCATGCGAGATTACCAGGAGGGTATTATCGTCCGGGGTTCGTCCAGGACGAGGCCCGGTGACATATAGACTATCACAGCCATCAAAGCTACAGGCGCCGACAAGTAGTTGGTCACCAAAGAGTACGACACGCCCAGACGTCAATCGGCAAATCGAAGGCCCTATGCTGATCCTTCATGGTATGCGTAAAGTCTTAACAACCAAAGACGAAGGCATACAAATACGTCAAACATACATGCAGTGAACTCAACGAGCCCCTAAAGAGTGCCTCTTTAAATAAGGAAGTTGATTAAGCTCGTTGCTGAGCATGGGGCTCCCAGCCAGCAAAGCTTTGCTCCGACCAAACTCGAACAAGAAAACGGTTGATGTTGCGCTTCTTGCTGTAGGTATGGTTCTATGACCTGAGCTGGAGGAGTAACATGCGACACAGTTCAGGCTACATGATAGACGTGACAATAGTTCCCCGTCTCACTTGAACCAAGTCTTTTGTTCACACCCGGCCTGGATGAAGACATCGCATCGCCTGGCTTACCATGAGCTTGGCTATCTTGCCCGCCAATTCTCTTACGCTCTCAGACTGATATGAGTCCAGGAAAAAAATCTCAACGAAAACATCATCCTGTAGATGCAATGCTTTAGAGTCGATCTTGAGTTCATTCACCAGCTCACATATTTGGGTGATTACAGAGAAGAGTGCTCTTATTGCAAAAACACTATGGGTAGTGCTCATGTTCTTGCGCCAGAAAGTGCTCGGGGAAGATCGGAGAGTTTGAGGACCGAATACAAACAGAGACAGACGACCTCGGCCGAGAGAGCTAACTCGGAGACTGCCATTACCCCTGCGCCGACCGCTTCCGCTACGAGATGGAGTACGTGCTGGGGTACTTCGATGGGGATAAGGTCTACGAGAATTATGGCAGGTCAGTTGTCAAACTGACTGAGAAAATCACTCACCACGCGTTCGGAAAGTGCTCCATCGAAGGGTCGAATTCAATAAGCGGCCGCAGGCGACATCCCTTAGCCATGCAAGTCACCCTCTACAACACAGCTACAAGCGCTTGCGAGCCCATGAGTCTACGGTCGCTGGAAGTACTGGCACTTCAACGGACGCCTAAATAGATCGAAAACGGTTTCTGTGATCTTTATGATTCGCGACTCTAAAGATCCGAATCTGATTGAGTACATTCAAAGTGTCCTCAAGAACAAGCCCCAGCATTTCCGTATAACTACTAGCAACTATATTTCATGAAGAGCTTGTAGTGTATGGCAGTCGGCAAGACGTACTCCAGGAGTCTTGGCCGCCACATCTCCTCCCATCACCTCTCACATCCACATATCTACTGGGATCAGGAGAACACTATCTCACCCCGAGACTTTCTCAATCCGAGACTGGATGACTCAGGCCCAATCTCATACCGATCAAACGGTGCATATACAGATTGACCACCACACCAAGGTTCACGCCATGCCACCCCAAGACACCCTGCCCGGCGACAAGCCCGAGTCACGAATGAACCATGTTACAAGGTTCTGCTTACTCGTCTCAAACCTCGAGGGGTCACAAGCCGACGAGATTAGAGAATGCGCCGTGTCTTGTGTAACACGATTCACGTGTCTGTTATTCACCAAACAATCTCCTTACTATGAATCGTCTCTACTCACACTACCTCGAAGAGATGAGATAGTCGTGACTTGATATTCGTCAAGTGGTTTGAATGCCCTTCTCCCTGCCTCTATCTTTCGGGAGGAGCCTCGTATGAATATGGCACCACATCAGACACCTCGTTCGGTACTGATGTCCGGGTGATGGCGCCCAGATCTACTCGTTTATTGGGCCAAGTTGCAACTGGGCACACTGCAGTTCAAAGCTGGTGTTGATCTGAGAACCAGAAAAATTGTAGTTAAGACAAGCATATCCAGTTTCACCGGATAGCACCAACCAGAAGCGGTTATCTATAGATCTTGAGGTACCCGTCAAGATGATCGAGGAGGGCCTTCTGAAGGCGCATGGTATTGCAGTGCCTAATGATAGCATAACGGCATTTAAATATGAGACTTATCTCTTTAAATCGAGAGAAGGAGATCAACCGTCTTGTATGGGAGAGACGACACATCGAGAAGATTATAAAACCTGCCTCCTCTCTACAGCATCATGAATATCACCCGAAACTACACGAGGACACTTCCAAAGCGCTCCTCAACCAACTCTTACACTGCTAGTGCCTCTGGTCAGTGAGCCTATCTGTATAGCTTCGATTCCATCACTAATGCTTCACTTGTAGGTCCGACTGAGCTGAAGTATTTGCCCTCTCTACTCATCGATTCCTCCGCCCTCGATTCTGTGTTTGCAAGAAGAAGGCGACATGATGAGAGACGCAAAGATCGAAGATCTGATTGTGCAGAGCGTGAGGATGGTGAGCAATCGCCTGGGAGCGACAGTCTATTGGAAATGGCACGGCAGGTAACGATTCAAAAGCCAAGACAAGCTAACTAGTAATGGTAAGCCATGGCAAGTATGTCTCAGGGGCACATCAGCAAATTCATTCATGAGCTTGTCCGCAAGATACCGCAGTTAGACCGAGAAAGGAAGAAGCTTGTAGGCTCTCGCCATATAGTTCTCAAAGTGGTCTTCAACACGGAAACCACAGAGAATGCTGTGCCTGGCTGATTTATGCATTCAGTCAACAATTCAACCTCAGAGCACATTCTCTCACCATGCCTCCAAAGAAACGAGGCCCTGGCAGAAAGCGACAGCGATCGCCGACTGTCAGTCATGTCCCGCAAATAACACAGGCAGCACGCCGATATAGTGACGACGAGATCGGTAATCGGGTCCCCAAAGACAGCAACGAGTACCCGGAGTCCCAAGAGATCCAATCGGTGGTTCAGACCGAACGGTACCCGAGTTCGGGCAGAGTCTGTTTGAGGAGGCGATGAACCGGCACCCCATCGGTTCTGTCCCTCTGTTGGCCAAGACAAATGGCAATCGCCAAGCTATTGTAGTAACTATATGCTCCCCAGGCGAGGGGTACCCTAAACTACACATCTCACACCAGAGCCGTCAAAAGGTCTCGAAAACGCGATACTATCGAGCATTGGCTCTTGTCCAAGCTCTTTTCTCGCGCCACAAGCAAACCCTCCGGCACCTGATGAGTTTGATAGCCTCCGTTACTGCTTGAAAACGTTATGCTCCTGCCCTGGATGGCCGCATTGGGTCTTGATATAACCTATCCCAGCCAATTGACCCTAACAACGACTGAGCCAAGCTGCATGCCGAAATCCATGATATAGGGGTATCAACGACCGGTTTCCTTCCCCAAAAGTTGAAGACATCCTAGGTTAACCTAAATCTCATCATGACTACAGCCTCTGCTGAGAAGCCCAAGTCAGGGGCCGACGTTGGCATCCTCAAGGCTGCCCAACAAATCCAACACCTTGCACATTTCCTATCTCAATGACCTCCAATTCCAGGCCTTAGCTTATTAGTGACCCATAGTCATACATGGTTTTCATTGAGACTTGGAACCACTCCTCGCACACGTTGACTTCATCTTGTTCAACCTGCAATCCAAGAAGGGGAGTAATCAAGCTCAACGTCCGACAAGGTTTAGCTTACTTACAAGCTAATGCTTCAGACCAGAATTAGTCTGCAAGCTCAAGCTTAGAATAAACATCTTCAACTTACTGGCACAATATCCAACATCAAATATGGATCCAGAATAGCATCATTCGACATAGGGCCCCGTCACTCAATTCTGCTATAGTCTGCTCGCTGATGACAAGGGGCCTGAAGACCAAGAGGAGATGCCGATTTTGGGGCAGCGTCAGTTGAAGCTGGATATCCAATCACTTAACATCGACGGAACTCTAGTCGAAGAGTCAATGGTTTTCAGGACTTGACCGGCAGTGAGGATCTGATCAGCATTTCTCCTATCACCACGAAGAATATGCCGATGGATCCATCAGCACCCATGCCTTTTCTTTTCAGGACCTTGCTCCCAGTTGATATCCCTTATTCCCAATCACTGAAACGCAAATGACATGGCCTCCAAACCTTGCACACCTGAAACTGGGCCACCATTTAAACCACCATCTCGAGAAGTTGTCCTCATTAGGGATGCTTTAGAGCACAGCAATGCGAAGCATACCGTCACTCCAATGGATAAGCTCACCGCCCGTCATGATCTAAGCCTGACTCCCTGGAAGGCATGCGGGCTCAACTACAAATATCCCCACGGCCTTGCCTTCCACTTTTCCAGTGGTTCGGTACTGACAGAATCCCAATCACTCGCCCGAGCCAATCAATAGCATCGACGAAAGTCGTTTCTCAAGAGTTCCATACATGCTGGACCCTCCCTCGCCTCAGGGACAGTACAAGACGACACATCCCAGCAGATCTAGGATTACACAAAATAGTCCAAGAAGAGCTGGCAGTGTGCGGGACTGTATTGATCAGCCTTATACTGTTTCTCCTCTGATAGAGGATGAAAGGAATGCTATTTATGTGCAGATCCCGTCCCATGACGAGTATTATGAACGAGATCTGCGACCTATAACGGGCATATCATCTGGAACGCAGCAAGTCTCTGTCGACCTGGCCTAAATATTATTTCGGCGGTGTATCAGGCAAACTCATTGCGAGAAAAATGAAAACCTGATTCTCCACCACCATCGTCGTCAATGATGAGCCAGTGCATGAATACCAGCCGCCGCATATCCCAATCCCTTATGATCCTCAGTTCAGCCAAGATGTGCCTCGCACCCGTTGCTTCATCGCGGCACAGACTGGTCAGACCTACTCGATCCGCTGAGAGAATAGAAATTCTCAAAGAAAGAAAAAGAAAAAGGAAAAGAAAAAGGAGAAAAAGAACCCATTAAAAAACATAAAAAGAAGGAAAAGGGGGAAAATAAAAAGAAGAGGGGTGATGTTGGGACAAGGACAAAGTCATCTTTGCTGGGAGCTGCCCACACAAGCTGTCCCTTCTCTGGCGTATTACAGACTTGCCAAATTTAGCTCTATTGGAGGGTTTATGTCTAGCTGCTATCATTTGAGCTATTACTTTGACTTCAGCTTTGAAAGTGATGTCGCTGTGTTTAGGAGCAAGCCAGCACAAAGAGAGGCTCAAGGAGCACCAGTGTCAAACAACTAGCGACAACTTGGACGATGGCTCTGGCTACGATCTTTCTATACAGTTGTAACCTCTATCCCTGACAAACAATCCTCAGGTCAATCTGACGGCAAGAGGGAAGCACTGGAAGTTGAGGCATCCTGTGGAACCAGGCTTCACGCGATGCAGGGAAAGGCGAAGACTATAAGTTTCGTCGACTGGTTCTCATGGAAGAAGCAGTGCAGTCGCTGAAGATCGACATTGACAGTATACAGCGGGAGAGTGCCTTTGAGCTTTGAAATCGACAGTATCATGCAAGCGATCTGTAAAACCAGGATTATCAACAGGCGGAGGCAGTCAGTCAAGCTTCGGGCGATCAGAGGGAAGCAAAAGTTGCTGATCTCAAAGCGCCACTACATGGCGCCGTCAATGTCATGCAACGCATGATAATGCTCTTCACACTCAGTATGTTGGTAACCTTCATCCTCGGCGCCAAACTCACCAAGAGGTAGGTGATTGAGGAACACATCAGTCCACGCCTTAACAGATTCCTCAAACCTTTTACTCTTACTCTCTTTATCACAACAACCCCTGGAGGGTACTACGAAGGAATTCGGAAATGTCGTCCTATCTATTCCTAGAATATTTGGTTCTCAAAGGAAATAGGAGGCGCCGTAGGACAGGAGATACAGATTCTGAGATCTCTGAACTCCTCAGAAAGGCATTCTGTCCGGGCTTGCCACCCAGTTAACTTCACCTCACAAGATGGAGATGGAGAGGGAGATGGAGAGGGAGATGGATGGCCACCTTGTGCTCCTGACGAATTTGAGCCTGCATCATCTTCCCCAACCCTCCTCATATCACTCCGTCTGTTTATCACCATGTCTGTTCATGAGATGGGTATGAGAGAGGATGACAAAGCACCAACCGCTCATCTTTGCCACACAAAAACACTTTCTGAGATGCACGGATACCGCTTTACCAGAAATCCAGGGGTGTCAACAATAGGAGCGCTTTTCAATCAACCTAATTTCAGCTTTGATGATAAGGTTGAACGCACAAACCTTTGAGAGACCTTGGTCTGAGATCCTGAAAACCGTCCGACGGACATCACGCGAGCTGGAAGACGGCGAGATCTATCAGCCTCACCCTCTCCTGCGTTTGGCGACGTACTGTCAGGACGTGGGGATGATTGGCAAACCCATTTGTGACGTACCTAACTCACAGGAGAAGATGCTTCTGCAGTAGCGAAAGGCGATAATTGGGATTGATAATGAGGCACAAGATCATCATCACACACAGTACTGACAAATACTAGACGAGATTTGCGATGTGTACAGCCTGATCAGGGAAGAAACACCAGGCTGCACTGGCCCGCCTTCGCTATACAGTACACAATTTACTCGTCAAGATATAATATTCACAAAGGCTTGGACTATCTGAAACTCGACAACAAAGTATCAATAACTAACTATGTTCAAATTCACTTACGAATGTTTGGAATCGGCGGACTTGGCGCTGAATATGGCTGTCTACGTGGGAGCCTTCATCAAGGGCTTCCAGCAGATGGAGCGACAGCTGAGGAAGCCTTTCGACATGAATGATCGACACGACCGCCACAATATCAGACGACTGTGATCCTTGCGCGTGCATTTACGCATTTGCATAATCTCGTCAAGAATAAGCTCCCGAAAATGAATATTCTGATCAAGACTGATACATACGAACATGACATCATGAACCGAATCTTGGTTTGGAGATGCAGACGGCCGCAGAAGCTTCGTCATGGAGCATCTGCGCCTAGATCCCCTCACAGCCGCTATGTATGAGCAGGCCATTCATGACGGTAGCCATATGATCGGCAGACTAGGCTACGGTGAACTGCGTAAAACACCAAAGTACGGTATTGACTACTGGGTATCCAAGGAGCGCGACGAGGACCCCAGCCATGTCAAGAAGATTGGTACAACCGAGTGAAATCAAAATGGTTCTTTTTCGTCTGCAGTCGTTCTTCCAGGAAATATCAGTGGGCGCTCACGGAAATGGTGGCACTGTCAAGTCTCTCTCCTCGCGGTCGGGATTTTGTACACTTCCTCTGCTTTTTCTTATTTCACCAAAAGCCCATCTGCATTTATTCGCAAGGGCGTAGGCCGAATCATCCGTCACAACCTGGTCCACGCCATAGATGACTTTCTCGAAGTCTTTTGGAGACTCCAGTACGCCCAAACGCGCTACGGATTCAGAGTCACAGCAAGTTACGAGCTGAGCAGAGATTTCGGGGTCCTGGCGAGGGACATTGTCTTGACTATTAAGCTACAGAGCCACCTGGACTGTCCTGATCCGAAGCAGAACACCACGAACTGCACACAGAGTTAGGTAATAACTGGAACATTGGCAATCCAAAGCAGAATACCTTGCTATTTTGGATGGCCCTTCCTATGATGACCTCTGATAGCTCATGGTACAAGTCTTTGAAGGGGGTTAATTATGAGATTTACAAAACGCTGCTACAAAGCTCACAGGCTTCAAGACCGACACCCGGGCTATCTGATCAGATGGAAACGCCGAGACCCAGGCACACCAGACCCCTTCCACTCTCCAGCACCAAGCCAAGGTGCAAAACAGGTGGTTTATCACCTCGGTGAATTGAGCTAACCAACCTGCAGTCACGAAGTGGATGACAATGGCTCGCTGCCTGTCAGCAGCTACAATTTGAAAACAGCAAGCTAGGTATTGAAATTCAAGGCTCAAAGAGGAGTCATGCTCCAGGTTAGGCAGGCCGTGGAGTATCTCCATGGAAAAGGGCTTTTCCATACAGACATCAAACCACGTAACATCATTTGGTCCTATGAGAAAAAACAACATATCACGCAGACAAGATACGAATTGGTTGAATGCGCAACGTGTTCCCAGCTCAACTGAGAAGCCTTCTGAGGATGGCAAGTCATTTGTCAAGCAAGAAGTAGTTCAACAAGAGAAAGTCAACAAGAGAAAGTCAACAAGCCTGATGCTCGGACTCTGGCTGTCAACATTTGTCTACATGCCAACGCATGGCACTCGAGAATGATTGGAGGCAACAAGGCTGCGATGTTCCAAGAATAATGGCTCTTACTCTTGCCGAGTGGAACACTTAACACATCCTGATATTTCAACACGATCGCCGGCCAGTTTGTCTGCCTCTGCTGGTCCTGGTGTGGCTTCACGTGCCTCGGGGTAAGAAAAAACAGCAGCCGCCATCATCTGCCTACTGTTTTTTCATACCCCCTAGACGTGGTGTGATTCTACAATACTATGAACACTGTCGTACATCTATCTCTAGTCAAACAAGACTTGATGTGCCGTTCGAGGAAGTTCAGCAGTCGGTGAAGAAGCGCGTTCACAAGTCGACACAAGAACCGCCATCATCTCCCGCCTACGAGGCTGATCCACCAGTCTGCACAGCTGGACCGCCTGCCTTCCTGGCAAATGATCAATCCCTTACGGAGATATTCTTGAAGACTACATCGCCGAGGAAGCCGACGAGCGTCGACCTAAGGAATCCTCACAATTATATCGAGAAGTGGCTCGAGAAAACCACTGAACCTCAGGTTGTCTTCGACTCAACTTCTGAAAGCACCCTCACGATGGGTTTCACCGGGGCATCTTTCTACGTGGCCGATCTCTGAACGTTTGGTGGCGTTGCCAGATCCCTGGAGGATATTTCTACCGCCATCCGTCATCTGGCCAACATGTGGCCGAGCTTCCAGAAGGGGCCGAGTTCGAAGACTCTCCCAACGAGGCCAATACCGAGCATCACATCTCACACCGACCAAGCATTTAAGACAGATCATGATTCAATATCATCCAGTTCTTGCCATGGTGTCGACCCTAGTGAAGGGCTCACCTATACTTTGCCACCTTCTATTCAGTGTCCCGACCACACAGACATATCAACAGTCGAAATTCATGGGCTTTTTTTTTCGTTGTGTCTTGTTCAGATATCCTTTGACTTCCTATGCCCAATTCTCATCATACTCCAGGACTCACATCATTCGGCCAGAAAGTTTGTTTGCCAATATTGTGCATCAGGCCAAGGTCACATATCAATGGATAACGCTACGGTACCAAAACCACGATCTGGAACGGAGTTGGGCAAAATCGACGCCTTATTAGCTAAGACTGAGACATGCAATGAAGCCGAGGAAGCTGAAAGATCATTGGGAAAACTAAACCAGACTTGAACATATCCCGACTATTTCGAAGCTGCCGTATGAACGCGGAGAACCGCGACCATTTGACAGCAACGACGTTAACAACAATATGCGGCCAACATATCAGCAGCTACACGCACGGGGGCAGTTATAGCCCTAGGCAGGTATACGACAATGTGCAAAGACCAAGGCCATCCTTCTCTAGGGGGTAACTAATAGTCATCGCCCAGATGATCAAGAGAGTTGGCAGAAGATCCAAGAACGGTGTAACTCCCACCAAGGAGATGAACTAAGCTCTTAAACAACACTATAATAATATCCGTACTCTCTCAGGGTCCCACAGGGATATCTGATCTACTTGGAAGAGTTGACCATGGCGAGAAGACGCGGTGAGATTAAGCGAGAGATTGTTGTGCTTCAGGAGAAGGCACAGCAGAAGTTCTATCGGGGGCTGAATGGTATCATGCGATCAGACGGTACATACAAGATCAGCAGATTGGAGAAGGAGCGGCAGGGACACTAAGTTCTAGAACATCGAGACCGGCCGTGAGGAGCTTTACTGGTCCATTGCGTGAATGAGCGAGATCCTTCATCCAGCTTTACGTCCGCTGGTGATTTTGGTGTTGGTACTCAACAGACCCGGACAGAGGACCCAGGTAGCAGGAAGAAACACAGACGACTCAACCAAGGGAAAAGCAAGGGAAAAGCAAGGGCAGTTTGGTGAAGAAACTATTGGAAAACCACGGAAGGGTATTATTGATCAAAATCAGCTGGATTGATACCGCCTCGGACTCGATCACAGTTCAGAAGTCGTGAGACCCAGGTCCAGCATAAAACCCGGCCTCTCACACACGATCAAAGTCATGCCCCAAGGTGAACGATATATTTCACGAGATTTATACATCTACCCAGCATGCCAGTAACGAAAGACAGCCACCAAAGAGCTACGTTTGATGGCATTGACGGACATGACGAACCTATCACGAGACGCTTCAACCTGGTATACAAACCGCCTGGTCAATGGCTTTCGCTCGAACACAAGCCGACCTGAAATCCATGTAGCCTGGCTATTGGTCTTTTTTCCTTTGGCGCCAGTCTGAAGTCTCAATGATGACGCGAATGTGGCATATTTCTGGTTTCCAGATAGTAGGCCCGTATATTATACTATACCCTCACGCCCTAACAGCGACTCCTAGGGCCTCAACCGCGTTGGACCTCACAACCGCGCTGCCTCGCAAAACTTCGAAGCCATAGGAATCCCTTGGCAGCTCATACAAGGAATTATATACAGCCAATGCCTATCAACTTCCAAACGACCAACTCTCAACCGACTTCCATTATCGGTCTGGATGGCCTCTACCGTGCTATACTTCCGGGACTGGCATTTATACAGCGATGCCCTCGGATCTGTGCCACCGCCTTTCAGTCGTACCAATCTTCACGCATGGATCCCGTTGTTGAACACTCATGTGACTTCAACATCCAGTTCGTCTCGATGAGGGTGTCGCAGAAGTGGAGAGTCATGATCCAGGCTGTAAGAAATATCGCGCCGGGAGAGCCTGGTCTAAAAGACCCTATTGGACTAACCTCATCTGAGTATCTTGTCCTGGCCTTTTGGTATAACCACCTTGGAACTGCAAAGGTACCACTTCTCGCGGAGCATGCGCACACTATTTATGAGGCACGAAGGACGGGGCCATACTCCAAGCATGACCTGGAGTACGGTTGACTATGGTGCTGAGTGATACATACATTCGAAATATTCTTCAATCCAATACTCGCAACACCCGCAGCGACTACTGCAACCTTTTTTGCTTGGATCGCGCAAGACTGACATAGCGTCTCCTTCACGAAAGACAGATACTCAGAAACCACTCTGACATGTCAAAGGGTCGACCATTGTGTTCTCTTCGCAAGTCAAAGCTCTCTTTGATAGTTGGAAAGGGGGCAAGTATGTCTTGCACAACCGGAGGTCAGGCGCATATATACATACATTCTCAACTCTCCATTACAGGGCTAGACTTGGACATAACGGATTCAGTCAAGAGTCTCATGGCCGATGTGGTGCAGCATTCCGAACGATGAACCAACCATCACAGAGGAGTCTGAAGACAGCTACTGGCCCAATCCAGAACACACCAACAAAGATAAGATCCAGTTCAAGGACCTCTCCATTGAGTGTACTATCTGTCGCACTGACGTAGCCATCTTCCCAAAAGATCACGTCGTCTCATGGCCAGTCTCTTGATATTTTGACTCCTCTATGTCGACCAGATCATATAGAGCCTATCGAGGGATCTGAGAGCTTGCCATTCTCTTGAGTTCATGGTTAACTACCGAGGTGCTTAGTCGCTCGTCAACCTTGTGCGACGAACATTGGATGGCGTCGGAAGGGAGCGTGATTCACGAACCGTCTCTTTTAAATACTCAGTATCTACACACGATCAGATACTTTGAACCAGAAATAAATTAAGGAGAGTTAGTTAGGATACTACATAGTATTAAGTCATAGCATTAAATGCAAAGCAATCTAGTATTTGTATCTCCTAAGGTATGGTGAACTGTTGTGAATTGTCTCGTTCCTGATCGTATGGGCTACTTGTACTACCCTGTACACGCAGAGTTTATCCAATAAGAAGGCGCAGTGGCAGAGTGGTCTAATGCGATAGACTAGAAATCTATTCTCCTCGGAGGCGTCTGTTCGAATCAGGCCTGCGTCGATTGGTTTTTTTTGTCGTTTGTATGTTGTTTGCTCAAACTTTTCTTTTTGCACTCGTTTTGCTGATGCCCAATTGCCGCAAATTGAGGTTCTGGTGACAATCGAGGTATATAAGCAATATTAACTCTAAGAGCTATTATAATTCCTAGGGTTTGATACTTATTATTACAACTAATGCTTGTCTAATAACAGGTTTGTCTTTTCGAATAGCTAAAAATTACAACATTCTTAGACTGGAGGTAAGACGGGGTGAAACATTCACCGTGTCTTATAGGACGGAGGCTTACTCCTGTCGAAAGGATCCGAACGTAAGCCCACCTCAAGCAATAGGATATCAGACAAGCTACTGTGTATAATTTAGCTTAGTTAAAAAAACTCATTCCACGGAGCATTTGAAAAAAAGCGTCAGCAATTGGTTTCCCGTAGGAGTCGGAGTTCATTGTACAAAGCCTCCGGCTTTCCCGGCCTATTACTTGATGAGTTGAGAGGATTTCTCCTATAAATTGGTATTCTTCCTCTAATAATGTGACTATATTAGCGAGGCAAACAGACTTTATGTGCAGCGATCATCATGGCTTCTGCGGAAATGAAAGATACTGTCTCACCTTACAAGGTCGAGGCATCTAACCAGATACTCTCATCGCCACCCTCCATCAACTCGTCAGACCAGACGAAAACAGCTCAAGATGATGAAGAAGCGCAAACACCAGTGACTACAAAGACAAAGCCGGCTTTCAATAAGGATTATCGCTTCTGGATGATCATGGTTACTTTAGTCCTAGCAACACTCCCTCGAAGCAACAGTCGTCATCACATCTCTCCCAACAATCGTCGAGAGGCTCAATCTTGGAAGTAGTTATATCTGGGTTACCAATGTCTTCTTCCTCACCACGCAAGTTCCCCGTCCGATCTCAATACGTGACTAACATGACACAGAGCTTGTGTCCAACCCCTGTTCGGCCAACTCTGCAATCTCTGGGGCCGCAAGAAAGTCATGATGTTCATCTTTGCTACATATACACTCGGAAGTGGTATCGCAGGTGGTGCCAACTGTGGCGCAATGCTTATCGCTGGACGTGCTATTCAAGGTATCGGTAGTGGTGGCGTCACCATGGTTAATGATGTGATCATCTCTGATCTGGTACCGCTTCGATTTAGAGGAAACTACATCGCTATACTTCTCCTGGTGGCCACTATTGGATTCGCTGTTGGGCCCTTTCTTGGTGGTGTTATTGTAGAGAACACGACTTGGAGATGGGTAAGTAGATCAACGACATCTGCCGACTTATACTGACTCATACTGACTCGTCAGGTATTCTACCTCAATCTTCCCATCGGAGGTGTTGCTATCGTCGTCACATACTTCTTTCTAAACCTCCAATACGATTAAACTCAGTCGACCATGGATAAACTTCGTCGTATCGACTACATTGGCAACGCTATTTTCATCGCATCGAGCGTCTCGATTCTCATTGCCCTTACTTGGGCAGGTCCAGTTCATCCTTGGTCCGACGCTCGAATCCTAGCTCCCCTGATAATCGGTCTCCTCGGCCTCGTCGGTTTCGTTATATACGAATCCTCAGGAATTCCCTCGGAACCTGTCATGCCTATTCGCCTATTCCCAGGTCGCACATCATATATCGTGTACATCAACACATTTCTCAACATGTTGTTGATCCAATGGTGTTACTTCTTCTTACCGTTGTACTTCCAAGCCGTCAAGTTATCAACACCTTCACGATCAGGTGTGCAGATGCTCCCCGTTGCTCTCATCGCCATCCCAGGCGCAGCGCTCTTTGCGGTCGTTCTATCAAAATGGGGCAAGTATAAGATGCTTCACGTATGAGGCTTCTTCCTCATGACTCTCGGTGTCGGCCTCCTCGGTCTTCTTCACGAAGACAGTCCCCCTGCTGCTTGGATCTTGCTGCAGTTAATTCCAGCTATTGGCTCCGGCTTTCTTCTGAATACTCTTTTACCTGCTTTCCAGGCTGCTACTGATGAGGAAGATCAAGCTGCTGCGACGGGGAACTGGACTTTCATGCGTTCTTTTGGCTCGGTCTGGGGTGTAGCCATCGCTGGATCTATTTTCAACACTTACACAAAGCAGTATTCGCACATGATTGATAACGAATTGGCACGAGAAATGCTTAGCTCGGGAGCTTCTTATCAGAGCGCAACGCGAGCTTTCGTCTTACAGTTTGACGAAAGCATTCAGACTCAAATCCGCCATGTCTTTATGTTGTCGTTGAGTAAAGTCTATGTTATCTCTGTAGCATTCGGCGGGCTTGCTTGGGTACTATCAATGTTTGAGAAAGATGTTCCCTTACGTAAAGAGTTGGATACGCAGTATGGTTTGCATGAAAAGACTCCCGTTGAGCAGAAGAAAGAGGAGGCATAGCCATAATATCTAATTTCTTTTTTGTCAACGCCGTATTTCGGCCTTTTGTATTCTAATTCGTCATCTCCTATTCAAGACTACAAGAATTCTTTAACAGCCTCCCAGAAAGCCTGAGGATTCTCAGCCATAGGAAGATGTCCTGTTTGAGGAACAATTTTCAACTCGGCACCATTGTCACCGAGTAGCCCCTTGCAAGCATCCATAGCCTTGACAAGAGCACCCTTGGCATCTTCCTCTCCAACAACAAACAACCCATGTACTTTGCAGCCAGCCATCTTAGGCTTGAGGTCGTAATCCCAGAGTGCTGTGTTGCTGTACTTGAAGCCCTCGACTTCATTGGCAGCAACCATCTCTGTCATCCACTTGACGGTCTCAGCGTTAGTGGAAGGATGGAACCATCGCTGTACAGTTTGTCCAGCTAGCTTCTCAATACCCTTGCCGTTATCCTCCTCAGCAAGAGCTGTGCGGTCCTTCCATGCTTGTGTGTTGGCGGCGCTGGATGTAGGGTTGAAGTCGCAAGCAATGAACTGCTGAAGACGCTCAGGGTACTTGATAGCGAAGTTCAGGGTAGTAACACCGCCGAATGAAACACCAATAAGGGTGTGAAGCTTAGTGATGCGAAGGGCATCAAGCACTTCGCGAATATCGTCAGTCAACCGTTCCACGGTGGCAGCAACTGGAGGCTGAGGCACGGCATGTCGGCCGCGGGTATCATATCGGAGAATTCGGAACTCAGGGCGTTCACGCTTAAGAATCTCCACGAGAGGATCCCACATATGCAGCGATGTCAACAGTGAATTGGTGAATGCTATTGTAGGAGCCTTAGGGTCTGGGTTACCCTCCAATCGGTAGGGAATGACCAGAGAATCTGAAGTTGTAATGAAAGAGTTGATAGCCGCATTGGGGCCAGGTGTGGTAGATTGCTTTGAGTCGGGGGAGGTGAAGGCAGCTGTCGAGGGCAGCTTTGACAGCGCTTCAAGCTCTCGAGGAGCAGGTCCAAAGACGTAGAAGAGAGAATATGTTCTTCGACCCTTTGAAGCAACAAAGTTGTCAAAGACTTTGGTGCGCCATGGAGTGTCCATCGAGGCCTTGTGCTCCTCTCCACCCTGACCATTCTCCTTAGCATAGTCATGCAGCGCAAGGAATGTCGTCTTTCCCTGTCCCTCAAGATACGAAGTCTTGAAGGCGCGCGAGCGCAGCCAACCAGGAACCTTGGCCAACATGGGAATATGCTCCTCAACTAGCCACTTCTGATATTCCTCTGCAGCACCCTCGACGTCCTTGAGCTCGATTGTGACCGCCGTAGTCTGCAGACCCTCGGCCTCTTCGTCGGTCAACTTCTCAAAGGGCACGAACTTGTCAGACTCGTTGGAATGAACCAAGTCCCAGAAATATCGCTTCACATCAACTTGGCCAATGGTCTCGGCTTCTCGGGGAGATCGGTTCGCACGCAGTCTGAGGTATGTCTCGGTTTCAAGGTGTGGCATGGACGTGACGTCGTAAGCAGCGAGGTAGGTAGGTTCTTGACCATCCGTCGCTTTGTATCGAAGACCGTTGGAGAAGATCTGAGGAAGACGAAGTCGGGTCGGGCCGTGCTCATTATTATACCACTCGTGGAATTGGTCTAGAGACAGCCCAGGCTTAGGCTGCATCGTGACGTAGAGGTTACCAGGAGGAGACATTGTGATTGTGCTTCAAATTGAGAGCTGTAATTGAGGAGAGAAGCTCAATGAGAGGTTGTCCAGTTGTTATAAAGCGCCATCAGGCCTTCCGGAAGAACGATTTACATGACTGGAGGTGGAGCGGGAGTTTGCGATTCGGCTCGGCAGATGGAATCGGGAACGTAGCGGGGTGTACCTCACTGTAAGTATAAATGTTTACCCCGCCACTCACCGAAAGGTCACCGTGAATACTGGGTCCACACCGGGAGCACACCGAGAAGTCATCACGACCTAGCAAGGAGATACAATGAAACTTAGGACCTCTATCATAAGTAATAAAAAGCCTCAGGTAAACTTAGGTAAGTTTAGCATAATTTAGTATAGATTTAGAGTATCTTATATTCTCATTATTCATTATTCATCGAACTCGCAAGCCAGCTCTAACACAACTCTTACAAAACTCTCATGTCTCTGCCTAGCAGTCTTGATGTATGCCAGATCTCGCAATGTACACCTCGTGACTCTCAATCATCGTATGGGAAGTATCATACCACCTCTCCCCCGTCCTCCTCGTCCACGCCCAACACCAACAAAGCCTCCGCCAGCGCTGATCTCCATCTTACTAGCCAGGTTATTCAGCTCCTTCAGCAGACAACAAGCCGCCACGATTCTGAAACTCTCCAGCTCGCCCGTTCCGTGATACACTATTGGTGCGAATTCCTTTTTGATACTTGCTACTGCTACGCAGGCCCAGCATAGCTCTACGACGTCTTCTCTCCATCGCGAAGGAGCTGCGTCTGCGTCGGTGGCTGTGCTGAGGGTTTCTGCGCCGTCCCCTACACCGCGATCGCGGATCTGCTTGACGATCCATGTCATGATGCGGTCGATTTCTTCCTTCAGTTTGATGGATGAATCGCCTTGGCGGCGTGTTTGGGCACCACGTTTGTTGAGGATGAAACCGCAGAAGACTTCGACTTCTGTAAGAGGCGCACGTGGATTTTCGGAAAAGTGCCACATCTTGTCGGTGATAGTCGACTCGTATCTGAGACTGTTAGCACACGGAGCCAGCGAAACGTATAGTATAACTCACAGGCCTCGAATCTTCCATGCCTCGTCGGACCTGCGTTTCCAATCGACATCAAGTTTATACTGGTTTACCTCACTCTCAACAACGGTTGATAACTGATCCCAAACAGAGGGTCCAGCTGTATTGATAATGCGATGGATATCTTCGTCCCAGATCTTCTTCTCATCGACATTTCGATATAGACGACCGAGGATTTTCTCTGACTCATAATATTTTGCTTTGTAGCGAGCCATGCCATCGTCGGCGTTGTCATCTTCGTCTTCGTCATGTAGATGAGCGATCTGACCCTTTTCGTACGTCTTCAGAGGCGGTGCTGCTGCGAGGCTGAAAGATATATCAGTATGTTTCTGCAAAGAGCCAATGAAACGACTTACAAATCAGGACGGAACGGAGGGTTCCTGGGCAAAGCTTTTACATCGACGGGGATACCCGTCTTGGAGAAGTCGACAGCTGTAGAATGCATGCCCGCAAGGGAAATGCAGTAAGGGTGTGTCGTCCCCTCTTCATAATAATCTGCCAAGACGACGTGTCTTGTAGCGATCATGCCCAAGATATCAGTTCGCATAAAGTTAACAAAAAAGTCGGCAATGTCCTGGGGCTTGACTGGACGATCTAGTGGCTTCGGCTTAACTCTTGGGTAGTCTGCTGGTAAGAAGTATTTATCGGGCAATGCTTCCGGGTCCCAGATGATGTTGTAGAGGTCACCATCCAAGTCGCCTCCGCTCAGCATACTGGGCAAGTCACGTTTACCCTTCTGGCTGAAGACAATGCAGTTCTGTAAGCTTCGTAGAGGATGTCCCCGTGGAGGTGTGGCCTGATTGACGATCTGGATGTCTCCTGGGTGAAGAGCTGGTGAGCGTGTGACAATGATCCGGCCATCTTTAAGCGTGGAGTTGATGTGACGACCTCTGTAAACGCCGTGGGTCTTGTCGTAAGTGACAAAGACTTCACCAGCATTTAGGAATCCCATCTCATCCATGACGCCAAACAAGGTCACTCCTTGATCAACAGGAATGCGGGCCTTGTGCTTCAGCAATCTCAGTTCTCGCAAGACGACGTGTTCAACCGCTGACTTGAGGAACTTATCCCGACGGTAGTCGATGCCCATCTTGTACAACTGCTTGACCAGCTTAGGCAGCCCCATGTTTACACCGATGGCCTGGTAGTCTAAGAAATAGCTCGTGTTGGTGGCGTCAGCTGTGACATTACGCAGTATGTCAAGTGCATTATTCTGCAGTCTGAAGAACCAATCATTAGGTGTCCCCATATCTTCCAAGATCTTGATCATCTGGCGATTGAGAACGAGCCGAAGAGGTTTGGATGAAGCATCGCAAATACCGAGCTCTCTAATATCGTCACTTGGAAACTTCATCATTGACTCCTGTCGAATACAGAAGACTTTCCCATTGAGTCTAGTATCGAGAGAAAGCATTCCCTTACAACCACCCCATCGGATCTGAAGACATGTTGGTGCTGCAGCTCGCATTGAGAGATAAGGCCAAATCTCTTCCAACGCGTCTCTGGAGATCGTCCCAACACCATCACTGAATACACGGGTTCCATCTTCAGATTTGACATCTGGAATGAACCGATGGCTTATACCAGTCTCGAAAATCGGGATTGCATATGGTGTTTCTGAGAAAGCCTGGCCGATTCGTGCTGCACACTTTGCCGGGACTCGAATCTCGCTGAAGTCTCCTAGGGCTTGTAGAATGGCTGCAGGAGTCTGGCGCTCAAAATTTGAATCGGTGAAGGGCGCAGAGAACCAGGCGGAGTGAGAACGAAGAGATGAATGGGAGAAACCTAGGAAATCAAACTTTCGGCCGGCAATTGTGATGCCCTCGTCCATAACATGTCGGAACCGGGCAAAGATTGGTTCGTTGTCAACCTTTGGGTGAAAGTTGAGGTCCTGACCATCTTCTTCGCAGAAGAGGACACGTAAGAAATAGTCATTATTCTCGTGATACTTACGTAACACCCTGTTCTTGCTGTCGGGCTCGGGACCAGAGAGAAGAACACGTGTGGGCGTCACCATGGCCTTGAAGATATATATCTGATGATCTGGAATCTTGGCTCCATAGATTCTGTCACGCTTGGGGTTCTCCGCCCTGGCCTCGTACTCTTCATCCATGATGCTGGCCATCAATGTGACAACATTCAACTCATCAGGATCCGTGCCAGGACAAGGGTAGGGTATTTTCTGAAAAAGGGTCTTCATGGCATCTGTAGTGACGGGAGCCGCGACTTTTTTCTCTTTAGCATCCGTAATAACTTGATCGAGGATATGTAGCAGTTCTATACCGCTCGCGGGGTTGATGTAGTTGTTCCAGATCAAAGCTTGGACTTGGAAGAGAAGAGCAAAGTGAACATTTCCTGATGCCAGGAGGCGCTTAGACTTCTCTTTGAATTGCTGGCGGCCGAGGAAATGGTTGCTCTCGGGCTCCATGTATGACCACAGAACGGATGGGAGATCATGATAGGTGACGGCGAGAATATCTCGGTGCTTAACAGATCGGAGGACCTCGTTCATATCGTTCAAGGACGTGAAGAAGATGCGGTAGACGAGGCAAGATGACGAGTATTCACGAATCAGCCCCCAGTTGACCAAACCCTGTACTCGTTTCCACGCCTGATTTGGATTGTCGGATTTGTGAGGGGTATACATCTTTGGCGGTTCAGTCAAGACCAAAGTGATGGATGCATCATTGCGACTAGCAATAAGATCCTGGATAGTGTCATTGTGAAAATCCATACGGTACCCGTCTTCGTCATAAACAGTTAACCACTGCGGCGTGAACTTGCCAATAACGTCCCCGCGTAAGATCAAACTGTTGTGCTCAACGAAGGTAATGACCTGCTCAGGACCACGAAAAGTGTTACCCCCACAACTAATACCGTTGATAATGAAGGCTTTGGACTGAGCTTGACGGTCTTTAGTGGTGGTAGCTGCAGCAGCCGCAGCAGCAGCCTTTTGTTGCTTCTTATCTCGTTCATGCTTGAGATGTGCGATGGAATGCTTGTCGAGAGTACGAGTACTCTTCTCAACAAACACAGCTGTCTTGAGAATATGGAGGCGTGGAGTATCCTTTGGTCTGAAGTTGGTCTTGAAAGGATATCGGGGGTTGATGTTCTCCTTCTGTGGTAGATCGTGACGCTGTTGTTTGCCATGTCTTTCAAGAAATGAGTAGCCATCGCCCGGGTTGAGGAATTTGATCCATGCTTGAGGTCGTCGCTTTGGCTTTTCGCAATAAAAGTCCGTGATGTTCAAAGCTTTCATAAATGGGATGAGTTCTTGTATGAAGCCCTCTTCTGACAAGTCCTGAGGGACATTTCGACAAAAAACTTCCATTGTCGCGAACTAACGAGGCCGCCGGCCCTTAGTGATTCAACAGCTTTGCACACGAGTAGAAACAGAAGAGCAGCAACGAAGATGATTCGGATATATTTGATACAGGATGCGAGGTCTGAAAGCCGTTGGTTTTGTCGGCACGTCCGCGTGTGGCGGTTGACTCTCACATGGGCTTCTTAGCGCATCCCCATGGACATTGTGATGTTTTAAGAGGCGGGCAATTAAGTTGAATGGCGGCGATATGTACGAGATCGAGTCCTCAGTGTTGCTCGATGTGGATAGATGCAGATTGTGATATCCGATGGGAACAATAGATTGGATGAGCGGGATACTTCATGCGGGAGGCCGACTGCTGATATATCCTGGTATAATGCACAGTGCCAGACAAGAGAATGAGAGAGAAAAATTGAGAGTATGAGAGTGAGAAATGAAATTCGAATACAGCAGCACAATCAATGGCTTCGCAATGGATAAAAGAAAGTGCAGAGAATCGAAGCACTGCTCAGCACTGGCATAGACAATGTAACAGCGCAACTGCAGGCAGAGGGCTAGGCGCAAATGTCCTAAAATGACACAGTGTCAGCCCTGATCTTCACAGCGTATTCACACAATACATTGACTTGATGCTAGGTTAGATCCTAAGTTAGCTGCTCACACTCGGCTACCTAAGGTAGGTTGAGTAATAACTCGTTTTCTACAAAAACAATAAACAACACTGGCATAGGAAATCAGTCAGAGTCTGTTGATAACACTGCTTGATAGCATCTTGATCTAAACACTGCTACGAAAAAACGAAACCCGCGAATTTCAACCTATGTATACAATTCCAGCTAGATACAACTAGCGTGAGCGCCGTACCATTTCCTCACACAGCCCAGCCTAGCCCAGCCCAGACCTATAACGATACACACTTGCTGTCAAAAGAACACCTAGACCGCGCTGTATCCTCCTCGGCTTCCTGTTCCCTGCACGGTGTTGAGAACACGGCGGATCCAATCCTTAAGTAGGTAAGGAATATCGCGGATGGTGTCGCTGTGGGGGAGAAGATCCCAGCCGCGTGCGCCGTACCGTGTGAAGTTGATCCAGGATGAAAAGATGAGGTAGCCGGCGATGCCCAAGAAAGCACTAAATTCGTTAGAAATTCGTCATGGAAGCTGGTTGGGGTTACTCACATGATGATGAACCAGGTGAAGAAGCCCCAGTGGGAGCTTGAGCTGTCATCATCACCACTGCCACCGTTGTCCTCTGGCTTCTCGCAAGCATACTTAGTGTACCACGTCAAGCGCAGAACCCTGACCTTCTCCTCAGTGTCAAAGCTATTCCAGATAAGCGACGCATTGTCATGCTTCAGCTGGTGCTCAATCATAGACTCTCCCTCATCCTTATCATCGCCATCCCCTTCCTTCTTATCGTCGTCTGCTCGTTTCTCGTACTGGTCCGAAGTAACCCATTCGCCCTCTGTTCCCTCCTTTTTAGGGTCGCATATGAACTCGATGATGGCCTTTTGATCGGTCTTCTTGATGTCACCCTTAAGGGGATCTCTGCCTCCTGTGAGGACTAGTCGCACGCCCTCTTTATCCTTATCGGAAGTTGAGTCGCTTGTCTTGAGTCGCGTGGGTGTAGCATCGAATCGAGAGCCGCCAACGTTTTCAAGATTCCCTGCGATCGCAATGACATTCGTAATCTCATCTGTCTCCTTCTCGCCAGACTTGAGAAGGTGTGTAATACCGCAAACTGAATGTGTTAGTCAGGACTCGATTAGCGCTTGTAGATCTTGTACGCACCTCGAGTGCCGTTTGGACATTCTTCATCCTTCTTGCCACCCTTCTTTTTCAAAGGCTTGCAGATATCTAACGTATAAGTGGTGTTGTAATGTTCGGGAGGACTGGGCTTGAACCGCGTCGTCAGGACCGAATGAGGCCCACCAAGCTTAGAAAGATCAAAAGTATGGCCGTCAGCACGAATCTTTCCGCAGTCTAGAGTTTCCGCGGCGAGAGCTGGGGCTGCCAGCAGAGGCAGTAGAAAAGCCAAGAGATCCGGCCGATGCATCGAGAAGACGTTGATAGAAGAACGCGGAAGTTTGATAACAAGAGGTGGTTGCTAGTCAATAATATCGAGATGGAATTACGGATGGAATGGTAGTATCAGAAAGGGCCGTGTAATCTTAAAAGAAATAAAAGACTCGATAGAATAGATTACGAGCGCGTGCCTAGAACAAGCAGTCAAGCTGTGCTGTGCTGTGCTGTGTGATGTGATGGATTGGTCACGTTGCCTTGAGCTATCGCGGGTTTGCTAGCGTCATATGAAGCTCCTGTCGTCTTGGCGGTTGTGTCATTGCGCCCAAAGGTAGGAGCCCAGTTCCACAAGCACGTGACAGTCTCCGGAGCTCACGAGTCACCCCGATAAACCACATGGCAATACTACCTAGGGGAGGAAAGAAAACTCAGGACCTTACTCCTAAATAAAAAAAATACTTTAGTAACTTAGAATATATTTAAAGTAATTTTACTAAATTTAAGATATCTTTTGCTAAGTTTATTCTTAATACCTTATATTTAGGTCTGAGTTTTCTTGCCCCCTGAGGACTACCTACTAGGTAGGTATGCATCATTATAATCCCGGGGTAATACTATTATTTCTTTTCTTTTTATTCGTGGTCAATTCTCAGGCTTCGTAAAAGAGATAATGCTATAACAGACCATCTCGCATAATGATACAATCAATACTTTCTCCCAGCCTGAACCGTAACACCAAGAACAGCGACATTTATCACTGTTCTACCTTGTCCAGAACCAAACAGCCAAACGAATAAGAAACCCTTGAACCTGGATTGAAAACTCTCCGTGGGGTATAATCTGCCCAAACTCATAAACCGTGTAAAAATTGCATGTTGGTCCAACCTGAACTCCTTTGATGATTGAATCCTCTGCTCCTGTCTGCCGTGACATTAATTCTGTCCAGTAGTATCTTGTCAGGTCTCGTTCGCGACATCACATTCCCTGGGGACCGCCCATCATTCCATTCATCCCCTGCATTTGCTGCTGCATCTGTTGCATCTGCTGCTGTTGCATCTGCTGTTGCTGCATCTGCTGTTGTTGTTGTTGCTGCTGCTGCTGCTGCATCATCATCTGTTGTTGTTGTTGTCGGCGCTGCGCCATTGACGCTTGCATAAGACTCTGAGCTTGCCCCATGCTCTGCGTCTTCATCTTCTCGATCACGTCCGGCGGAATATGCTCTTGGCCACCATACTTCTGAGCTACTGTTGGCATCATCCTATTAAAAAGCAGCCTGGCCTGTTGTTGCATTTGCGCCTGAATTGGATTCTGTTGTCCCATCTGCCCCATTTGTTGTTGAGCCTGCTGCTGCTGGGCTTGTTGCTGCTGCTGAGGGCTCATCATGTTACCCTGTTGTTGGGCTTGCTGCTGCTGCCGTTGCTGCTGCATCGCCTGGAAAGCTTGCAGGTTCATACCGTTAGGCATCATCTGTCCGCTTACTTGGCGCTGCATAGGACTATTGCCCATCTGGCCATTAACTTGGTTCATGCGCATCATCTGCTGGAACTGTGCCTGCATTTGAGGAGTGAACTGCCGCATCTGGTTGCCCGACATATTCTGAATTTGCTGGGCATATTGGGCCGCCATCTGTTGCTGCTGTTGCTGCTGCTGAGGGCTCATCATGTTACCCTGCTGCTGTCCCTGTTGCGAAGCAATCATCTGCCTTTGCACTGCTTGCATCATCTGCTGCTGTTGCTGAGGGCTCATCTGGCTCATGTTGCCAATGTTAATACCATTTTGCATGGCCATCTGCTGCTGTTGCTGCACAGCACGTTGTTGTGCCAACTGAGCCGCATATTGTGGGTTCATTTGGTTCATGCCCTGTCCATTCATCATGCCTTGACCGGGTTGCGAGTTCTGTGCCATCATAGCTGGTGGAGGGCTTGCCTGGCTCATGCGAGGAGTTGCCACCATGGCAGGCCTGTTGATCGGAGTACCTTGTGCCATGTTGGGCGTTGAGTGAGGCATTCTTGGGGTGCCAGAGGGATGGCTCTGCTGACTACCCCTAGAAGACATGTTGTGAGCCATTGGGACAGACATAGCTGCCGCGTTTTGCACGACAGAAGACGGCCGAGGGGGACTGTTTGCCATGCCAGAGTTGGTCTGTTGCATTGGGACGCTGCCGACCATAGGAGACGACATATGCTGAGGTGTACCTTGGCCAGCAACTGGAGAAGACGCTGGTGGTTGAGTGATCTGAGCCTGGAAGCGGGGTTGTGCTTGCGGAGGCATATTATTAGCCATTTGAGGCGTTCCCACAGCTGCGTTATTGACTCCCTTGGTGACGACATTATTCTGAGGATGGCCGTGCTGTGGTTGGTTCCCGTTAACCCTCTGAGCATTTTGGTTGTTCTGGCTGTTCTGATTCGCCGCTTGGGCGCGAGCTTGAGCTTGTCGTTGAGCTTCTGCCTGTCGCATCTGAGCTTCTCTCGCAGCGGCCTCCCGTCGGAGTCTTTCTTGTTCAGCGTTTTGTTTCTGAGCCAGCGCAACCGCATCTTGCTGCTGTTGCTGTTTCGCTTGTTGCAATTTCCTGTCGTTCTCTAACTGCTTGAGCTTCTCTTGTTCCTTCTTCTCGGCATGTTCTCGACTGATGTCAGCCAAAACCTTAAATCGTTCGAAGCGGGGTTCGAATGCCGATGCGCCGCCTGAGGCATCGCCATCAGTTGCACCACCGTTCTGCGTTCCATTCGCATGTGGTGCAAGACGCTCGTCGGCAACCAGCATGAAGCGTTCCGTCTCTGCTGCAGCGGCTTCGTCCGCAGCCATCTCGGCAACAGTTCGCTTGCGTGTTTTGGGCTGAGGTGGAGCCTCTGCATGCTTGGGGTGGCTCATTGCCTCCATGAGAATGATTGTTTCTTCAAGATTCTTAGTAGGCTCAAGCACCAATGGCGCGTTTGTTGCCAACAGGATTTGCCCCTCTGCAGCATGAATATTGCTGCTATCAAGCTCTGTCTTTTCACGCTTCTGACGTTTTGCTGGTGGAGGCATGCTACCAGCTGTAGGTGTCGGGGGAATTAGGGACATTGGTGTGGACGGGGGTTGGCCAAGGCCATCACCCTGTCCTCGCGGGGTAGAAGCTTTTATTAACAGGTCCATCTGTAAACTTTCGGGCGTCGGATGGAGCACCATGGTAAAGACCCGTGGCTTGGTCGCCCTGTCTTTTTGCTCCTCCGGCGCTGGCATGACGGGAGCATTTTCCTTTTCAGCCACATCATTCCCTTTTAAGCTTCCATCGCCATTTGACAAACTCTCTTTAGGAAAAGGAACATTCGGCGATGGTGTGAGACATTGGTTGTAGTTATGAATGGAAGACGGCATCATGGAACCCTTTCCTTTTGTGGGTTTGGCAACGTTCTTCGCTTGCGCAAGAGACTTGTGGTCGTGAACTTGAACAATGAGGCATCCATCATAGAATGGCACACCAGCATCGGTGAAATAGGAAAGAAGATCATGGGGTATCGTCCGGCTTCTGACGTGATCGAGGAATATTTTCATCGGTGACTTGTACGGAAACACGCCATCTTGGTTATCGAATCGGAAATGCGTTGTGTGTAGATGGCAGACAAGAGAGGGAGGTCGGCCGGCGAATTTGTTCAGGATATAGGAGTCTGTGACAACTTCATTACTGTTAGTGGATACGCAACAACACGATAGGTCAGAACATCGCATACTGTAGGGTCGAGGCTCCGCGTCGTGACCAGAGTGGTCTGCCGCTAATGACGCCGATCGTAGGCCGGCACTATTCCTAGAGTGCCGGCCTTGCAACTGCGATGCGGTTTCTCGTCGGGCTCTGTTGACAGGTCGGACGGTTGATGCGGTAATGGCCCTGTCGCTCGCCGAATGCGGCGGCTGCTTGGCACTCGGCGGAGGTTTCTTTGCCGACATTGATGGGGACGGTGATGATTTTGAGGATGTTATAGCACCATTCGTCTGGATACCAGGAGGTACTGGGCGCTTCACTTTGTTGGCGACATTTTGATGAATTATAGGTCCAACTGGCGCCATCGTGTTGTGGTCGCGCTGCGCCGCGGGGGCTAGCGGTTATGACGATATCTCGGCCGCTGTGGTCCACTCGACTTTGGTGGAATATTTGCTTAGCTCGCAAACATGGATATTATAAGCGAAACGGCACGATGCGGGATTCGAGGTTGGTTTGATGAGAATAGGCTGGTCGCACGTCGACTTGATGGATGATGCAGGCGGAGTTGGCCGCGGTAGTCTCACGTTAGGGGCGCGAGTATCTCAAAGAACCGCAAATCGAAAACAAAGAGAATGGTCCATGAGATGTTTTTCAAGTAGAACAGAGTCGTCGATTTCCTTGCTGATTTTGTTGCGTTGTCGCTGGAGTCAGATACGAATTCGATGATGGTTCACGCCTTGTCGCCGTATCACGGGTGCATTCCCTTGGATGAAGTCGGCTGGATTACGGAAGATCGCATCACGTGACGGAACTTGAACAAGCGCATTGTCGCCAAAGTAAAACGCATAGAGGTTTACACACAAAATTCAATATCTTCTAAATAAGGTAGATGAAATCATTGAATAAATACACGCGTGCTCGTGTCTGTAAATAACCCTTAATAGCATATACTAAAGTCCAAAGCTCATGGTATATTGTGCCAGATTGCGTAAGACGCGTTAGTCTCACTCCTGGCCCTGAACTCGACGCGCCCAATCATCATTCAGCCTCATACTATCGACAACCACAACTCCACGTCCTCGTCCAACTCTTTCAGGGCGCTGCCACCATTCTTGGCTCTTTCCAGCCCTCTCAGCTTCAGACTCGCTATCTGCCAATCCACCAGAACCACCATCAGCTCCAACAACCAGAATGACGTCATGTCGAAGCCAGGTCTGGAGGGTGGTGATGATGCTGCCATCCTGACCAGAGAGAGCCTTCTGGAGGTAGATGACTTCTGGCTGGAGGTGTCGCAGGATATGGACGTGGCCGTTGGGTGTGGTGAAAGGGAGAACCATTGTCTCCTTTTCGACCAAACTTAGAGCCTGTGAGTAGATGGAGTTAAAAGAAGGGCTTGCGGATTCACTACGAGTAGTCAGCAACAGTACGATTCAACAGCGCAAGTAAAGCATACAGCTGGTTCTTCGACTCTTCAGCTGGGGTTTGAACTTGATCGTGTCCAATGTTAGAAAATGAAGAGCTCAGCGAAGTTGGCGGAAGGTTACTAGTAGCAGTATCCATAGTAGGTTCCTTCAAACCAGGAGCGTAAATCAGAACAAATAGCTTAACCTTGGAGTGATCGATGTTTCGGGGGATGTGGGAGAGGATAGACTGGAGCGTGTTAGTGCGCGACCTCGGAGAACAGTCTGATCAACTTACAGCGTGCTCGTGGAACGAATCCTCCTCTTCAGGCACGGCGCCTGTCTCGGCAGACACCACAATCGCAACCGTCTTGCGTCGCCTATTGCCGCCGACGAGTGGTGACGACGTATCGGCGGGCGCTCGTTCTTTCTTAGCATCTGCTTCCTCTTGCCAGGGGTTGGTATCGTCAAAGGGGCTCTTGTCCTCCTCACGAATGCTAGCCAAAGCCTTGCCCATAGCTGCACTCGCAGCTGCGACACCAGCCGCCACAGTCTTACCTGTCGAGTCAAAGAACTGCTGCGGGCTCGGTGTTCGCCGTAGAGCACCAGACATGCGCGAGCCCCAGCCTCCGCCGGCCGCATCTTCGTCCGCGGGCGCAATTCCATGGCTCTGGTCGTCAGGTCGTGGTGGTTTCTCGGGGCCCTGAATATCGCGCGAATTGACATCTCGGGAACCGTGGGGTTGATTATCACCTGCGCGAGCTTGATTTCCGTAGTCTAAGCCGTAGTGGTCGTCTTCATCATCTCCGTCTTTTCGCTGGCTCCAAACCCAAGCAGCTACACCTACAGTGGCAACTGTAAGTGTAACTGCGAGAGGGACCCAGTGGCTCCAAACTCCCCGTCGCGACCGCGACGATCCGTGATCGGGCGACATTTACGCGGCGCACTGTCGCATTGCTAGGTGGAGGTGATGACGCCAATGGCAGGAGGCGCAAAGGGCCTTTTCGTGCAATTCGAGTGTCGTGGGTTTGTGACTCTTGAGCACTTGCGTGATATTAGTGCTGCCGTTAAAGTAGCGAAGTCTGGGGCCAGATCCGATTCTTGTCGATACGCGGTGGTTGGTGTAATCGGCATCAACAAGCCAGTGGAGCTGAGGCCATCTACCCCAGCAACAACGGGGTCAGCAGCCCGAGGGTACCGAGGTCGGGTCTAATCCGTCCACGTGAATCCGTGTGGGATAAGCTATGTGGCTGTGTGTTACGACAGCCACAGCTGCAGCCACAGGCAGGACAGCATCCCACGAACGTACATTTTTGATGTCTTGGCAATGGATTTGAGTGACTCTTCACTTCATATTCGACTTCATACAGCAACGACGGCCCTCGCGTTGGCATTAACAAACCAACCCACACACTGATGCCACAGCGGACTTCTACGGAACGTTGACTCTATCTCAGATCTTTTACCTCTGCATCAATAAATCAACAAGGAACCCCGCGGTGTTATGCCCCACGCTGTATCAATGCCGTCAACTGGGCTTCAAGCCCTCATTCTTTGCGGGCCTGGCTCGTCATTCCCGACATTCACCTCTAACCCCGATGAGAGCCCCAAGGCCCTTCTCCCTATTGCAAACCGCCCTATGGTCTGGTACGCACTTGATTTCTGCTATCGAATGGGCATCACAGGTTAGTCAAATTTGGAGCTATAGGGTGACTCATTGAGTATATCCGTAGATATCCTGACTCTCCAGTTATGAAAGGATACATACTGACAACTAATAGACATAAATCTTGTCTGTCCTCCTACGGCATCTGAGGTTATCTCAACTGCTCTGAATACTAACCTTCATCTAACTGCGCTGCCTTTGCCGCGACCCGACATCCTCTCACCAGTAGACCTTGATCAAAACACAGGCACTGCTGAGATCCTACGACTGCCAGAGATTAGGAAGATTATCACTGGTGACTTTGTAGTACTCCCTTGTGACTTGGTCTGCGAACTTGGAGGAGACAAGCTTTTACAATCATGGATGGTCAAGTCAGCTAGTCTGACAGACATGCTTGGAACTGCCAGGCTTTCCAACGGCCATCGATCAGTTCACAGCGGTGCACTTGGCGTCTGGTATGATACAAAGGCAGTTGCGCCTGTCAAGAAGGAGGAGACAGACTTCATTGCGACAACTCCGTTGCCTTCATCTCCCGTTACGCCATCAAAGGGATCTCTCTTCTCAAACTTGTCAAAGCTGGTGTACTCCATGCCAACCGACTCCTTGAGAGATTTGACAGAAGACAAGGGCTCACTTCCCATTCGACACGGTTTGCTGCGTGCCCATCCTCGCGTACGAATGTTCACCACACACCGAGATGCCCATATCTACATCTTCCCTAGATGGGTTCTCGATTTTGTCAAGGATAACGAGCGAATGGAGAGTATTGGTGAGGATGTTGTCGGATGGTGGGCGAAGGCTGGCTGGCAATCCGGTCTTGCCGAGAAGTTGAAGCTGGAGAATGCTTGTGCCCAAGGTCGGGTTGAGGAGACCAAGGACGATGAGCGACCCAGCTCGCCTTCCCGAGTTTCCACTCCAGATAACATCCGGGGTGATTGGAATACTTACGGTGACACGACTGCCGAGACATCAGTGCCGAGTATTGCAGTTGATGACGAGCCATCAGCTGCCGAGAAGTCGAAATCGTTCCAAGTCCCGCCGATCGTTGCCTATGTCCACCCGGGCGGGAGCTCAGCTCCTTTGATTCGCCGTGTTGACACGGCACAGCTGTTGCTCGCTATTTCACTTCAGCTGGCCAAGCTTCCATCACTCGAGGAAACAGGCGGAGAGTCATCATCACCATATGCACATGCAAAGAAGATCGCTTACCCTGAAGGCGTTAAAGCACGCACGACAATCACACAAAAGGACAGCCTCATTGCGGAGAATGTCACTGTGGAGGAGAAGACCTCTATCAAGGAAACTGTGATCGGCGCCGGTTCGCAGATCAACGAGGGTGCCAAGCTCTCTCAGTGTCTACTTATGGAAGGAGTTGTTGTTGGAAAGGCATGCAAGCTGACACGTTGTATTATTGGAAAGAGAGCAGTCATTGGAGATGGATCTGTTTTGACCGACTGTGAGGTTCAAGAGAACCTGCTCGTTGAAGCTCGAAGTGAGTTCCCGTTTCCCTACCCTAGAGGTGATCGACACGCTAACCAACCCACCCCTGCACAGCTGAGGACAAGGACAACAAGCTCATGAGCTCTGAGGGTTTGGAGGCCACAGAAGCTGAGATGGAGGAAGTTCTCCAGGACGCGGAGGCTGACGCCGAGCAAGCAGTGATGGATTAACTTAGAATCTCGGATGTTACCGTAAACGGAGAAGCATTCAATAGAGTTACTCGCTTGTTTGTTTCGACCCAACTCTCTGCTATTCCCCTCATTTCCAATCTCACCACTATGGTTGCATTTCACGTGTGGTGTTGAATGTTCGAGACTTTTCCTTACAGGGCAAGGTAGTATCGAGGCCCCGGTACGCCTAAGCCGAATGGATGCCCGTCAAAGTGCCATCGCCACCTGGGGAACACGATAAGTTGGAATGGATTCACAGGCGAATGCTGGATTCAATATCGCTTGACGGGAAACGTCTGACTTGAGACCCACGATGTCACCTACCAACCGTGCCGAGCTATCCTTCGCGGGCAGCTTACCAACATGTCTCGCCTCACGTTCATCCGGGCAGCAGCAGCTCTGCAAGGAGAGCATTGTCGATCGGGAAATCGTACGACTTTGCACTTTTGAATGTTTCTTACCAAGAACTTTGGGATATCGCTTTCTCGATAGCCACAGCACTAGCTAACCTAGATGTGAAGCGCTGTCGAGGTTGGGGATAAGATCGACGATCGTAAGAAGGGATGAAACTAATGCACTGTCACCCTGATCAAATCACTTCACTTAACTCATTGAGGGCGTGTTCAGATATCGTCCCTCTCTCAATCCGCGCTTTGACGATGTAGCTGATCAAAAAAGGTGTCACTCACTGTTGGCTCGCTTCCCTTCTACGCGTAAGCGCGCGTGGGCCTATCCAGGGAATTCGGAACCGAACCACGACGGGTACTCCAGCCTTGTAATGACATTCTAAACGTAAGACTATCGCAATGTCCACTCTGCGGGCGTGGGCAGCGACCGGCTGACCGCGTATCCTCTTTATGGCTGGAGTGACGGCTTGTCGTAAAGTCAGGTAGTATGCCGCACCCGCCGCAGATCGAGAGAATAGACTGAGATCGAAAGCTGAAGCAGAGGCTGTTGTTCACTAAGAAAGTAAAAGAAAAAGTAGGGTCCAATATGCATAGATCGAGTTTCGTGGATCTTCGTACAGGGCTGTAAGTTATTGCTTAGATTGCCATGTTGAAACGAAACAAAGTGGCTTCATAACGGCCTTTTCTATAGATAGAATCTGCACCTCTTTTGACAACCACGCTTGACGGTATTCCCATCCAATTTACAAACTTCCCCATGTTTGCTTATTGTCCGAAAGACGTCAGATATGCTTATCTCGCCCTTCAACTGCACAATCCCATGGTCACTCAATGGTCTCGAGTCGAGTCTGGCCTCGTCTCGTCTCGTCTTGTCTTATCTCGAGCCGTGTCAGGTGTCGTGGCCCGGTGACTGACATAGCACATACTGACTAAGTTAAACAATATTATGTCACCAACGAGGTCACTGATGACAAAGGTCTGGTAAACTACTGACAGAAGCCCAAACGTATGGGACGGTTTAGCCTAGAAGAGATTTATCTGTTTTAACCTACGCCCTACGAAGTGTAGTTACTTGAAACCATCCTAAGCCCTGAGTTACCCTACATGTTCTATAGCCTCATTGGTAGAATAAATCTCCTGCCGATCGACCGATCGTGTCAACTAAAGGAGGCGCATTCTAGGACATGAAATATCGAGGATTAGTGTTTGAAAGGCCATGGTCAAGAGTCATGAGCTGCATAAATCAAAATCGAAAATGTCAACATCGTGAATTCGAGAGGCTCCGCGGAAACTGTCCATCCATTTAGCGAGAGGCATTTACTAGACTACGGGGAGCTAAACTCCATTTTAGGGAATGGAAATCATGTATAGTGAACTAATACAGCTAAGCGTGACCACGATTCCGGTTCTGGGCGAAACTTTATTACTGGCCTCCCGCAAATCCGCGAGATCTGGCCACTGGATAATAT